>MU274958.1:38691-49700 GCA_022160335.1 Irpex rosettiformis
CACGCGTCAAAAGAACGATAGGAACAATGGTGGCTTACCGTTACGAAAGATGATGTAGGTCACATTCTGTGTCAAGTTCATGTTCAACCACTCCAGCTGGCGTACAGCAGGGAACGTTCTCGTCCATGTAAGTATTACGACCACAAGCTCAAATATCACGTTACTGCCGAGACCTAGCAAGCCTGTTACAGAATATTGAGCTAAGTTGCGGTTTTGCGCGTCAAGAAAACGTACAGCTGTGATGAGCTGCATCAGTTGGCTACTTGCGCAAGATGGATCGTAGACATACAATAGTTGGTCAGATCCAATTTTCGGAGTGAGTCCGTAAGGCAATGAGCTAGACGTGCTACAGCCAGGGATTGGATTAGGGAAAGGATGATAGGTCTGCCGGGAGATGCGGTACTACGAGCAGTAGATAAGAAATGACGAACGCAAGGACCAATCTTGACTCACGATGTCACCAATAGGGAATAGCAAACCAAGCCCAAGCACACAAGTAAACACTACCCTGTTTTGATCCCATATTGCGTACGTCCGTAGGGCTGCGAATACTGGGACGATGTCGATGTCAATAGAGGCAACTCAGGACAATTTACTGTCCACTGTCAACTTACTCGCTAATACGAGGTGCATCACGATCATGCAGATATCATTGATTCTAGCAACCACATCGCAACTGTAATAGACCATGTGTCAGAGGAATAATTAGATCAAAAAATCGGCGAACTCACGTCTAAGGCGGTTTGACTTTAGTTCCGATAGATGATACGATTAAAAGGGAGACGTTGACTCACCAGAACTCCCGTATAGCTATTGTCCGAGCCCCATGCAACCAACTGTACTAGGCCAGAGCCACTATAGCACAAGAACGTGTATCGGTTAACCAAAAAGAGGATAGATGCCACAGATTTTCGACGTTTCCAGATGAGCCTTATCTCCGCTGGAAAGGTTAAGCAATACTCGTAGGCACACAGCGCTGTATCGAAATTTATTAAACCCGGTGAGACTTTCTATCATGAATAGAACAGCGTACCAGCTGTTGCAACATGCAAGTTAATTACTGTATGCCTAGATGAAAACAATAAAGTCAGTGACGTCGGTATGTAAGCCAAACCGCGATCACGCACTGTATACTCCAGAATGGCGAAAAATCCATAATGTATCGCGCCAGCGCTTGCACCACCCAATACTTACAGCCGGTGGAAGGATGGGGTGCGCGGAGAAGCTGCGGGGGGTCATTGAAGATATAAGTACTCGTTCATCGGAAGAACAGAACGTGATTCTCACCTCTATGTATAAAGGATCAACCCCACTTATCGTAGGTTGACAACAGCGACCACATCTCGAAGCAACCGTACTTGATCATGCTTGCAACGGCCCCGTGTGATTCCCAGCAGCGTCGAGATCAGCCGGGGCAATCAAGGGCGAGTATAGAAGACGACCCCGGGCTGTTATCTGTCAGACATGTCAGCAAAATATTCAGATTGATGCAAGAACACATCAATCCACCCCCGTTTATAAACCGCCTGAAGCATCCAGGCAGCGTGCTGTAGGAGATCTACATTCGTTTATGGTTGAAGGGCTCCATGTGTTCATGCGAAACACTTGTCGTGATGCTCTTTCTCGTGCATCCCCCATTCGCCAATATTGTAGGTTACTGGCAATATCTGAAACGTGAATCAGAGGGATTGAAATAGAAGTAGTCGTTCTATCGTTATTGGCAGCCTTCTATAAGATCCACGATGGATATTAATAGTTGATATCAGTATCAGGGTGAGGCTCGGAGATACCACTGAAACCATGGGGTACTCTACGAAGGTAATAAAGTGAAGGTCCTGCGTTAGTAAGGTCAGAAATCCGTAAGACTATATACCAGTACGCACCGCTGAGTACCCATATGCGATAATCGATTCGTTTAATCTAGACGCACCCCCTCGGTTAAGGCTCGCGTCGTCTACCCTTATCGGCCTCGATAGAGTAAACTAAAGAACGAATTCAGCTTTCTCGAGCCTATGGAACCTATATGTAGTCCCTAAGGCTATACACGCCCATACGGGTTTTGAACACAAGCCAACCCGTCCGCCACGTCTTTATATCCCGACAATTAGCAACCAGTCTCGTCATAGAAAGTTCCAAACGTACCCAAAGTGCGAAAGCATATCCGTATAAGCTAGCTCAAGTATGCAGCTATGATTCATCGCAGTCGTTGGTGGTTAAAAGTTAATGCATTACGGTTGTTGGTCGTCGTTTGGGATAGGTACTATGACGCGCGTCCTGATTACGACCTCGGGGCAGCCGTAAACACACTAAGACCCTAGTCACTTGGGGCATAATACGATTGTACCGCCGTACGGCTCAACGAAAAGGAAGATACGCCTTGTCCATCCATTGGTGAGACTTCTATAATCGGTTGAATATGCCAGGGGTATAGTATGTACGTTCATTCATTGCGGTACATGTACACCTCATTCGACTTCCGTGACACGAGCTTCAAATTGAATGCTTGCCATGTCAGAAATATGGAACGTCGAGCTTTCAGTGCCATTCGACGTATAATCTCGTCGTAAGTCAAGAATAGTCCTTGAGACGAGTGTTGAGATAAATCTGTGACCGGGGTTTGGGTCAGTAGTGACAGGGAAGAGAGGGAAGAGAACGAACACTTGGATGAGATCTGAAAATGCGAAGCTGATCAACTGCGAAAGATAAACAAAAGGTAAGGAGGAGTCAAAACTTGTCAACAACGAGAGTGACTCACTTGGCGTAAGAATCCTAGCAAGCCAATCGTATTCGCGAGGATCAAAGCACTGAGTTGTGTTAGGATACACTGCTCAGTAGAAAGACAAAGGGGTAGCTCACATGAACTGTAAGGTTCCTGAATATTATAAATGAGATCTTATGTCAGGACTTATCATCATATCGCAGAAGAGCTCTTACCGTCATAGAATATCACCTGGGATAAGCTTCTTGTCGTGCTTTGATAGCTAGGTCTTAGCTCGCGAATGATCGGAACAGTCTTCATCCATGTGAGTACCACTGTCACGAGCTCGAACATCATGCTAGTGGAAGCCCCGAGCATGTCTGTGATAGTGCGGAGTATGAGAATCACTGATGAGCTAAGGAAAAACAACGTACAACTGTATATAAAGTGAGTGGTCATTCACGTTGCAGGTAAGACGCACGTATTACTTACAAGAGGTAGTCAGCGCCGACTTTGGGGGTAAGCTGCGGAGGTAGAATACTGTGATGCGTACAACCTGTGATAGGTGGTCGAGAGGCGCTACGCACTACTCGCGTAGCATAGTACTGTGCAGATAGAAATGAGTTCATAGGATTGTGAAAGGTGATATAGACCTCACGGTATAACCTATCGGATACAATAAGCCAGGGGCTAATACGCAGGCGAATACTTTGAAATTCTTGTTCCATAGCGCACATGTCCGAATGGCGGCGAACACTACAGTTTGTACAGTAAGCGCACGAATTAGGAAGACTAAAAATACTTAACTGACGTGCGAAAGTAAGATAGACCAATATCGTACAAGTATTCTCCAGCCTGAGTACTATATCGCAACTAAACCAATCAAGAAGTCAACCTCCTCTGCCATTCTGACTGGTAAGTTATGCGACTCAACGTCTAAACTCCATATCAGTCATACTGTTTAATTGCAATATCGGAATAGGTCATAACTCACATGGTCTGCTACGCGAGGATCGGTCTCGTCCCAGGGCACAAGCTGTATCATCTCAAGAGCGATATAGCACAATGCCCCATAGCGATTTATCAGGAAAAGGCATGATGAAACAGAGAGCTTACGCCTCCATATGTTTCTGATTTCGCAAGGTAAAGTTAAGAAATAATCGTAGAGGTACAGCGCTACACAAACGGTGTCAGTCCAGGTACGAATCTAAAGATACGGAGTTGAAGCCATGACTCACTTGCTGCCGATATCATGCAGTATTTGAGTGTAGATCTGGGAAGTTTCGATAGGGCCGGTTTGCCTTGATATGCAGATAGAGACAATGAAGGATACTCACTGGCTCTTCCAGTCTGTCAGAGACAGAGGAGGTTCGGAACCCAGAGATGACAACGTTGCCATTCTTTAGGTGGCTTTGTACCACAGTGAGCACCAGTGAGGGGAATAAAAAAACGAGGCGAATTCTCGTTCCATATTTATCCTGCATGCTCGAGAATCAAATTTCTAAATCTGGAGGCTAAAAATTTTGGTATTCTCCTGAAAGAAGGTTCGAACTCTCTTTGCGATCGTTTCCAACTAACGTATACTGAGTCGCAGAATGGTTTACGAACAACGTAAGCCACTCACCGACCGACTTCTGAGTCACCAGCAGACAGCGTGGATATCATTGTTATAACACTCATACTCTTCGCAATCGCCGTCATAAAGATTTCAACGTTCAAGCTGACTGCTAGAACGGATCAAGTGAGAACAAGTACGATGTTCCGCGTACGCACTATAACTCACCAACTCCGAATCACCTCTTCGTGCAAACAACACTGCATGACTAACACATTGTCATCCGACTGAGCGTCCTCCTTCCTTCAGGAATGATGTCTGGTGGCCGCCGAAGCCTCCTAGGTAGACCGTGATGGTTAGCTGAAAGACCTCCGCCATTACTACCGTCTCGTAGCCAAATAACCGAGTGCTTTCCACTTTCTATAGCCAGCTTGCGCTGCTGCAGCGCTCTGAAGCCCGTGTAAACTGCATGTACGTACTATCGATTACACACAGCTCATACGGGTCCCGTGGTGGCCAAGCTTTGCCCACCGATGATCAGCTGTTGAGCGATTGCGCACACCCTTGGATGTCCAAGTATATCAATCATTAATATCAAGTATCGTTCAAAGAGGAGCCGACACGATCGCACCATAGGTATTTGACAGCACCGTCCGCGGTCTCAGGCAGATGGTGGTGGTGGTTGCGGAACAGACTACGACTAACGCCCAACGACGTTCGCCGCCCCACGGCAGTCACTCTTTCTGACAAAGGAATTAATCGGTAAATTCGTCCAGTCATTCAATAATTTCTCTGTTTACAGTCACAGTGACAATTTTAACGTATTTATCCAAGTCGCAGGTTTCGTCCGTTCCGCTCGAACTATGATCTCAAGAGTTTGACCGGTCCTGACGCGCCCAACGTACAAATCGAACAGAATTATGACAGTATTGGCACTCACTCAGGTCAAAACCGGTTTCATCTGTGAATAGAAAAGCACATAATATACATGCGAGACAGTCGGGAGTCAGATGATTACTCGTGGCATGACTTTCGCGCAAGTCCGTAAGATCCCATGGACTTTCATACCGTTATGGCCTAGCTAGACACTCGCAAACTTACATACGAAGTTGCGATGATTCGAGATTCATGTGTTTCGATACATGTCATATCTGGGGGACGACATTTGTACCATTGTGGTCCATTATAGAGCTTTCGCGAAGATCAAAGCGGATGTTCGACATGTCGGAAATATGGAACATCGAGGTGCCAATGCCGTTAGACGTTGTAAAATCTCGTCGTAGATCGAGAATGGCTCTTGAGACGAGAATTGGGGTAAGGCTGTATCCGAGGACCAGTTCATCAACAGCAATAAGGAGAGGTACGAAAGCGCACATCTGGGTGAGTCCCGTAAAAACGAAACTGATTGACTGTAAATGTTCATGACGCTAGTAAGAAAGAGGATAAGCTCATAATTTGCAAGAGGAACGCACTTCTCTTAAGAATCCAAGCATGCCAACGACATTCATGAGCACTAAAGCACTGAGCAGCCTTCAGAATACGCAACTAGCCTCTAACCGAGAGAAGTACTATGATAACTCACATGAACTGCAGTGTCCCTGAAAATAAACACTTACGAAGTCGTCATAAAATACACTAATAGGATGAAGCGCAACTCTCACCGTCGTGGAATATAACGTGACACAAGCTTCTTGCAGTGCTCTCGCGATTGGGCCATAATTCGCGCATGATCGGAACGGTCTTCATCCACGTAAGCACTACCGTGATGCACTCAAACACCATGCTACCTGTGACTCCAATTATATCTGTTGTGGTTCAGATTAAGGCCAGATTACTGGCGATTTGAATGATGAAACGTACGTCTATATTCGGAGTAGATAAGCGGATTTAGCCTAAATGCAGCACAAAAACATATAACTTACAAGATAGATCCAGTTCCGATTCCTCTGAATGCAAGATGCGTTGGCAGAGTACTGTAATAGTATACACATCCTGTGATTGGAGGCTGGAAAGCACGGCGCGCCAGTCGCGTATAGTAATACTACACCAACAGGGATGAGTGTACGCAATAGTAAATAGCGATCTGTCCTCACGGTATAGACGACCGGATATATCAGGCCTGTTCCTAGCACACAGCTGAATACTCTCAGATTCTTGTTCCATAATGCGTAGGTCCGAATAGCAGCAAAGACTAGATGAGGGTTGCCGGATGAGCATATGATCAAGGGAATTATAAGAATATTCGACCTACGCGCCAAAACAATATAAACTAGAATCGAACAAGCATTTTCTACCTTGAGGATGACACTGCATCTAGGAGTACTTCAATAGTTAGCTTTTCTAGACAAAGGCAAAACAGTGTATTGGACACAACATCTAGACGAACATGTAAGCTAGGCGATTGACGGATGATCTCCGGCGAATAAAATAGAACATACTTTGTCCGCAATCCGTACATCGGTATGGATCCAAGACACCAGTTCTACCATTTCAAAGGCAGCATAGCACAGCGTGGTGTAGCGGTTGACCAGGAAAAGGAACGATGCCACAGAGCGTTCACGCCTCCACACGTATTGTATTTCGCAGGGTAAAGTCCAGATATACTCATAGACACACAATGCTAGGTATTAAAGGCTGGTTAGTCACAAATGGGAGATACAAGCGTAAGTTATGGCTCACTGGTTCCCGCCACCGCATAACACGTGACGATGTATCTGCAAAAATTGGCCTGAATTCAGTCACTTGAACTCTCCTCATCCCAATGAGCCGGGTTGTGCTTACTGATCCTGCCACTCTGACAACGAAAGAGCGTGATCGGAATCAGGAGACGACAGTATTGACATTGTTTATAGGCTCCAGCGAACGAAGAGGGGAGTTTTTGAATAGCGGATCGGAGCAGAGCTAATAAATACTCATCCTGCATGCTTGATAGTCGAGATCCTGAATGTAATGCTGAGATTCTCTCCATACCTTTGAAAGAAAAGAAGTTATTTGGATCGCTTCGCCCGATGGCAATTGAATCCTGAGATAACCTATCAGACAGTCACGAGGGATAGACAACACCAAAATTACAAATATTCACAGTCTTTGTTCGTTGTCATTATTGTGGTAGAACTTAATCCGCCTGCGATATAAAATGATCAGATTATATATCAAAGCGGCGTGTTATGTGTACGTACAATACTCACTTCAAGGGTTCTTTCCTCAACCCCCTTGATGCCAGTCCCCACAGGCCTCTGGCTATGCGGAAAGGGTGTACCCGTCATAGTAGCAGTCAAGCGCATGAACCAAAGACCGAGCACTTACCAATATAAGATTCCCGGATCCTTCACGGATCGTACCCCTGCAATACCTGTAGGGTCATATTTGAAACCGTAGCCTCTCATACCAATACTGTAACTTGAGTTATACTACTCGATTAGAAAAGAGCTCTGATCGTCCGTTACATGTGTGGGACCTGAAATTATTGACTACACCTGTACGGCACCACATTCACCGTGATATGTGTCATGCCTGTGACAATCGAGATCTATAGTATTGGGGTGAGTCGAAGGGTTTCCGCGGGTATCGAAGTGAATGCTTGACATGTCGGAAATATGGAGCGTTGAGTTGTCACCGCCATCCGGGGTATAGTTTTGTCGTAGGTTGAGAATCGCTCTCGAAATGAGTATTGAGGTAAGGCTAACGATGGAGTTCGGTTTAGTGACAAAAGCAAGAAGAGGTAAGAAAACAAACGTTTGGATAAGCATCGTGAAAGCGAAACTAATTCCCTGCAACATAATCTCAGGTAAGGGGGAATCACAACTCACAATTATTTAGGAAAGCATACCTCGCTCAAGAACCCGATTAGGCCGATGGCATTTATGAGTACTAAAGCGCTAATTGTTCTCTAGCATAAATAGCTGAGTACAGAGAAGTGGAATGGCTCACGTAAACTGTAATGTCCCTGGTAACATATAAGAAATCGTATACCAGAGTCAATTGTGGGAGATCTTACCATCGTATAATATGACGTGAGACAAGCGTCTTGTGGTGCTCTGGTAGCTGGACCTTAACCGACGTACAGCGGGGATTGTCTTCATCCACATAAGTACTATGGTGATGCACTCGAATTCCAAACAAATCGCGACTCCCACTGCATCTGTCACAATAATGAGTTAAGGTTAAGGATGATATTTATGAGAATCCTTGAGGGTCAAAATTAACAACGTACGACTACATTCGAAGTTAGTAGGTGTATTTAATGCAGAGTGGAAGACAGTGTGACATACAAGAAGGTTTCAGCGCCAGCTTTGGGAGTGAGACGCGCGGGGAGAACACTGTAGGATAGACAGCCTGTGATAGGTGGTGGAGAAGCTAGGCGCACCAGGCACGTAGCGTAATACTATGTATGCGAATGGTGAGTGATGTGGTGCGGTGAAAGACGTTTTATCCTCACAATATAACCAATCGGATACATCAAGCCAAGGACGAGTACACAGATGAACACCTTGAGATTCTTGTTCCATAGCGCATATATCCGGAATGTGGCAAAGACTGGAAGAGAGTAAAGGGTAAGCTCGCGGATACGATATGAAAAATATTTCACTGACGCGAAAAAGCGAGAGCGATCAGTATTGTACACACATCTTCTAGCTTAAGAACGATGTCGCAGCTAGAAGTGATTCGATGGTCAGTTTTCTCGGTCAATGTTGGCAGCTCGTCGTACTCAACGTCTAAACAGATGCGTCAGCTGCGATACTGGCTCCAGTAAGATAGAACTTACTTTGTCTGCTATTTGAACACTGGTAGACGTCCAAGGTACGAACTCTATCACCTCAAGGACAGTAAAGCATAGCATAGCATAGCGATTGACAAGGAAAAGGATTGATGCCACGGAGCGCTCACGCGACCATACGTGCTGTATCTCGAGAGGTAATGTCAAGGCATAATCGTGGACATATAGTGCTGGGATACTGAACTTAGTTCGTTGTGTTTCCTGAATATAGCTTATGTGAATCATGACTCACTAGTTGTCACGACCATAAAGTATTTGAATGTGGATCTGGAGATTTTGGACCGTGTTCGTTCACTTGGGCATATAGGTTTAGAGGTCGAACGTTACTTACTGTGCCTCCCATTCTATCAAAGACGGAGCAAGTGGGAAGGCCGGGGATAGTAGTATTCCCATGTTCATGCACTGCAGTGAACAGTAAGGGAGATGTCTGACTCAAAACGGGCGGAATGTCAATAAATACTCATCTTGCATGGCAGTGCATGCTTGGGGATCATCCACGGTTTTTCCTTGTAGAACAAGATTCAGTTTCATCTGATGATCGACTCCTGAGGCAACTTATCAGCTACCGATTGGTAATAACAGACAACACAGTATAGGGCTAACGACCAAAGCCGGCTTACCAAAATCTACGCCGTAAATAAGAAAGTAACAACAAACTTTGTTCCAGGTACAAACACCGACCCGAGATGGAAACGCTGTAATAGGAAGATCCGTTTTGATATGCATGTCGACCTAGTATTTGAAGCCATAGTAGTATTTGCACCACTGCGGTCCGAGATGTATTCAATCCGCCCACTAACCGCAATCCGAGCCAACCTCAGTTCCGGAACAAATGAAGACGTACCAAGAGCAAGACTCCCTAGTGTGGCTTTCTGTGATATACAGCGTGCCTAGAGCATGATCATCTAAGCCGTAAAATTTGAATGAGATGCACAACGTATGGAAGGAACACACCTCTTTGCCCATGAATAAAATCCCTTCATGCTGGCAACGGGGTCCCTCCTATGATCGAATTATCATTCATCTCACGATTTGTCCACCCTCCATCAATACCATCTTTCATGATCAGAGTTCCGTGTACCGATAGGTGAAGTCTCCGCCGTCGCTATTTTGCGGTTGTATGACCCAGAGGTTTTCTTGATAGGCCAGATAGATTCGATTCAACTTCTTGAGGCTCCTACAAATTGCACGTAATCGTAGCCGACTACATACAGTTCATTCGAGTTGCGTTGGCTGAAGAGCCAAGTGTAACTTTCGCCCTTTTAAAGCAATACACGCCCTCAGACGTTCACTGTACATCGATGATCAGAGTCGAGAAGAGAAGCCGACGCAACTGAACACGCAACATACCCCTATCTGTGACTCTTGGTGCTGGTGTATGGTACCATGGTGGTGGTTGTAAAGCAAAACTGCTGTAACAAACGCCCAACGACTCGCGTAGTCTCAAACGACCATGAACCTCCCTAACTAGTATACTATCCACACGTATTGTATTTCGAGGGGTAAAGTCCAGATATACTCATAGACACACAATGCTAGGTATTAAAGGTTTGTTAGTCACAAATGCGAGATACAAACATAAGTATGGCTCACTGGTTGCCGCCACCACATAACACGTGACGATGTATCTGAAAGGATTGGACTGAATTTAGTCACTTAAACTCATCCCAATGAGCCGAATTGTGCTTACTGGTCCTGCCACTCTGAGAACGAAAGAGCGTGATCGGAATCAGGAGACGACAGCATTGACATTGTTTATAGACTGCAGCGAACAAAGAGGTGAGCCTTTGATTAACGAATTGGAGCAGAGCTAATAGCTTGATAGTCGAGATCCTGAATATAATGTTGAGATTCTCTACATCCCCTTGAAAGAAAAGAAGCTGTTTGTGATAGCTTCACCCGATGGCAATTGAATCCTGAGATAACCTATCAGACAGTCGTGAGCGATAGACAACACCAAAATCACAAATACTCACAGT
>MU274958.1:50731-76508 GCA_022160335.1 Irpex rosettiformis
CACTCGAATCCCAAACAACTCGCGGACCCCAGCGCGTCTGTCACGATTTTGAGTTGAGGATAAGATATTCGTGAGAGTCCTTGAGAGTCAAAATTGACGACGTACGGCTGTATTCGAAGTTAGTAGGTATGCTTGATGGTGGAAAACAGTATGACATACAAGAGGGTGTCAGCGCCAGCTTTGGGAGTGAGACGCGCGGGGAGAACACTGTAGGATAGACAGCCTGTGATAGGAGGTGGATAAGCTAGGCGCACCAGGCGCGTAGCGTAATACTATGTATGCGAATGGTGAGTGACATGGTGCGGTCAAAGACGATTTATCCTCACGATATAACCAATCGGATACATCAAGCCAAGGACGAGTACACAGACGAATATCTTGAGATTCTTGTTCCATAGTGCGTATATCCGAAATGTGATGAAGACTGGAAGAGAGCAAGGGGTAAGCTCGCGGATACGATATGAAAAGTATTTCACTGACGCGAAAAAGCGAGAGCGATCAATACACTACACACATTTTCGAGCTTGAGAACGATGTCGCAGCTGGAAGTGATTCGGTGGTCAGTTTTCTCGGTCAATGTTGATAGACCGTCGGACTCAACGTCTAGATAGATGCGTCAGCCGCGATACTGACCCCTAATAAGATAGAACTTACTTTGTCTGCTATTTGAACACTGGTAGACGTCCAAGGTACGAACTCCACCACCTCAAGGGCGGTATAGCATAGCATAGCATAACGATTGACAAGGAAAAGGATTGATGTCACGGAGCATTCATGCCACCATACGTACTGTATCTCGAGAGGTAATGTCAAGGCATAATCGTAGATATATAGTGCTGGGATATTGAACTTAATTCGCTGTGCTTCCTGAGTATAGCTTATATGAATCATGACTCACTAGTTGTTACGACCAAAAAGTATTTGAATGTGGATCTGGAGTATTTGGACTGTGTTCATTCACTTGGGCATATAGGTTCAGAGGTCGAACGTTACTTACTGTGCCTCCCAGTCTATCAAAGAAGGAGCAGGCAGGGATGTCGGGGATAATAGTATTGCCATGCTCCAGCACGGTGGGGGGGATGTCTGAATTAAAATGAGAGGAACGTCAATAAATACTCATCTCGCATGGCAGTGGGTGCTTAAAGATCATTCACGGTTTCCCCTCATTAGAAGAAGATCCAGTTCTATCTGTTTCATGTAACGATGACCGACCCAGGAGCAACTTATCCGCGGTTGGCCGGTAATAACAGACAACACGATATACTTAGGGCCAACGGCTAAGAACAGTTAGCCGAAACCCACGTCTAATAGGAAAGTGACAAAAGAAGACTATCAAGGTATAAATGCTGACCTGAGACGAAAACGCTGCAATAAAAAGATCCGTTGTGATATGCATGATGACTCAATTTTTGAAGTCATAGTATTTGCTCCGCTGTGGCCCGAGACGGATACAACCCACCCACCAACCGCTATCCAAACCAACCTCGTTCCCGGAACAAACGAAGATATAGCAAGAGCAAGACTCACTAGTGTAGCTTTCTGTGATATACAGCGTACTCAGAGCATGAATGCATGACCATCTAAGCCGCAAAATTTGAATGAGATGCGCAACGTATAGAAGGAACACACCCCTTTGCCCGTGAATAAAATCTCTTCATGGTAGCAATAATATCGCTCCTATCATGTAACTATCGTCCATCCCATGATCTGTCCACCTTCCATTGACACCATTTTTCGTTCTGTGTTCTGATAGGTGAAGTCTCTGGCATCGCAGTCTTGCGGTTGTATGATCTAGGGGGTTTCTTGATAGGCCAGATAGGTTCGATTCAACTTCCTGAGACTCATAAAAACTGCACGTAAACGTAGCCGGCTACGTACAGTTCATACGAGTTACGTTGAAGAGCCAAGTGTAACCTTCGCCCTTCTGGAGCAATACACGCCCTCAGACGATCACTGTACATCGATGATCAGAGTCGAGAAGAGAAGCCAACGCAACTGAGCACGCAACATACCCTTACCTGTGATTCTTGGTGCTGGTGGACGGTACCATGGTGGTGGTTGTGAAGCAAAGCTGCTGTAATAAACGCCCAACGACTCGCGTAGTTTCAAACGACCATAAACCTCACTAACTAGTACGCTACTTCAGAAGGTATTCGTCAGTCTATTCATCCTGTTATTGTACTGAAAGCTCTCTGTTTATGATTATAGCTACGAACTTTCACGTAGTCCTTGATCGTCTCACCTTAGTAGTAATCTCGTCACTCGAAGGTCTGGCAGTCTCTCTTCGTGCGATACTACATAGCACTCACTCCATTCAACTTCAAGTCAAGCTTAATCCGCGAGCATGTATCATTGGATGCGAGTGAACCCTGGAGACGGGGAGTTCTTCATAGCATACTTAATATCGGCGCATACAACAAGATTCGCAAGGTACCATAGCGACTTTCATATCGCGCTCCGAAAGATGTCCCGACTCTGACCCGGTATATCAGCTTTAAAGACGAACGATGATGGATGCTGTACTTTGGTATTGTGGCCTTATTCCGAAAGCAACAGTTACTTTGACGGCCATGTAATGCATGGTTAACGGGCTAGTCATACCACCAACCTTCAGACTGGAACCCGCTACGACCGAGCCGACCATTCGCAAAGCTACAACGTTGACAAGACGAACGGTTTATATGCAGAGTTGTGCGAGGGATCGCTTAGAGTCTCTTGTAAGTTTCAAGTTCTCATATCCGAAATCCCATGTATTCTCATTGCTGACATTTGTCGTGTTGTACAGCTGAATCCGACGATTAACGAAGGTTTTTCCACTCGAATGCAGCCGTGTTTCGGTTTTGCTGACGTTACAGGCACAATCTGTGATGGATTGACGATCACTCAAGGTACGCGTACGTTGCGCTCGTCATGCACCGACGCCGTTGCGTCGCATGTTTCACCTTGAGGGCTTACACTTTACAACCGCATGGCCCGCTCAGGCGGAACCATATCCAACCCGCTCTCCTGATCCTATATAACACGCACCATCGAAGATACGGGTGTCATTGTTTCCTCAAGCTGGACTTGCGCGCTAAAACACTCTGTAAACTATCGAAGTAAGCTGACGGTTACCCTCACATAGTATCTCGACTGACCAGTTAATTCACCTCGATAAGCTTCACAATTTAATATACAACCTGAACATTGATTCGAGACGACATGCGATCAGCAGTCTTAGTTTTATTTTTTACTTTCAATTCCGCGTTTTTCGCTCTTGGGCATCCTATCCCTGCTGAAGATAGCACGGCTGAAAGGTGGGTATCAACGTTATTCTATGTACCCTAGCGTCGGTGTTAATTCGCAAGCCACATAGTTCATCTCCGACTCCGATAGCAAGCCTACTCAACCTCCCAAAAGGCCAGCAAAGCGTAGGAAGCTTTGGTGCCGGTGCCCCAATCAGGACATTCGGATTCTTGCCTTGGCCTTTCCCATCTTAAGAATTGTAAGTTGCCTCCTTAGAAGTTCGCGGAACTATTATCACTCACTGACGGTAGTAATACTATCCTAGTCTAGAAGAGCCGGATGCGTTAACCGTTGTATAATCACTTGCAATGCGTGATATCTTGTTCAGTTTCATGATCTTATGCTCTGTGGCGGCTTCCGGCTGTTGGCAGCAATGAGCACAGCAATACGCGTGTGAAAGGCTCTCCATGCTGCGAGCGCTCAACCCGTAACACTGCGACCGTCAATCACTTGGTCCAACGACAGTAACTTCGTCCTTGATCTCTAGGATCATTATCTTGACAGTTCATGTTGACTGATGACCATTTACTCCATAGGGAAAGGATTACAACAGCCATTTCCCATGAGAGTCTTCCCGCTATGAACCGTCATGAGGCTCATTTTCTCTCAACGACGAAGCCCATCAAGCCCGCGGATATTTTTCGTCGGAAGATGGATGAACCCAAGTAAGCGGTGCAATGTATTGTCTCTAGGCACACCCATACATGGTTCCTTTGTGTGGTATCTGATTATCGTCTGTTTGAGGGTGTGCTGATTTCAATAATTTCGGGCAAAGCAAGCGTCAGACAGCTGCCTAGGTGCATTTCGATCCTTGGATGCCGACTGAACTAAGTGATCATCTGCCCTGCGTTGCGCTATGTTAATGCTACCATCTACTAGATGGTCACCGTCTTCCGCGCTTTTGCCGACCATCTGCAGAGTTATATACAGCTGCAAGATATAGCGAACATCTCAGTCCCTCTCATCCCTACTACGGCCGCTGTGCAGGTACGTGCACATTATTCGACATTGGCATAGCATGGCTGGAATGCTCATATGACGTATCCTATCCATAGCCTTCTGTGTTCTGATATTGACTATCGAACCTTGCTCATACTCGACCGCAGCATACTACAACGATGTTCCCCAAGTTCTCCCTTTTCATCCTCTCTTTCGTTACGCTCGCTCTCGCGGCACCGCTACCCCAGGCTGGCGGAGCCCCCGACATCAACTCTATCATCGCATCACTTCGCAACAGGCAAGTTCCATCTTCCTGATCCTTTCATATTTCCAACCTTCTAATTCCCCCGTTATATTCCCATAGTGAGACCGGACAGTTCAAACCATTCCCAACTAGGTAAAACATTCTCTGGAGTCATCCTGGTCGTATTCAGTGCACTGACCGTGGATATGAGCAGGCTTGTCGTCCCTACGTCCATTCCCCTCAACTTGGGCTTCGCGGAAAAGGGTGAGGCCCAGGGTGTAGACAAGAGGGTATTCACTGGTGGGGCGCCGCCGTTGAACCCGGATATCGTCGATAGGTTGAAACAATTGCACGTATTTGTTGTCGAGTTCTACGTTTATATATCTTACTGACCCTTCCCAACAGCCAGTAGAGGATAACGTTCCTTGTGAACTTCTGCCAAGCATGTGATCCACCGTGCTCAGGAACCCAGTAGACTTGTTCTTTCTACGGTGTCGGACGGTGTTATGCAGCATGTAGGAAGCGCACTGTGGACGGACACGGGGACTCTATGCACATTTGGAACATGAATGTATCATAGTATCTTAGGACGATGAGATAGTCTATGGCATATACTGTAGTGGTTTGTACGGAAACTCACCTGCCACATTACTTCCTTGATTGCGCGGAGACTCGAGTCAATGCTCAAGCTTCAAGACCACACTACGATCAAGCCGCGCCTTAATTTTGATCCGTCCCAGGGCGGCCCGCTCAAGATATTGAACGCGGTTTCCGCGTTGCTCAGAGCATCCACTACCTTTTCCGACAAGGAACAGACCAGCTAGCTGTTACAGTGAGTAATTAATTCAAGAGAGAGGTTTGATGAATGATCACGGTCAACGCTGACATTCTGTTGTTGGGACTCAGACGTTATCCGGCACGTCAACTTAAGCTGCGTAAGCACAGGACTAGCACTGGCCGTAAGTAATACTATCAAACTCTTGCGGCTCTGATCACAGTACAGCCCGTTTTAGATCCCTTCTGAGGATACAGAAATTGTCTCTGGTAAACTATGGACGCTACGCCAGCTGTAGTACCGCCATATGAGCTACAATCCCTTGTTGACGCTGTTCTCTCTGATGCCGACGGTGAGGCCTGTAGACGCTCCTGAGTCTTATTGGTGACTCAATAATCCTTCATTCCCTGCCAGATTTGTCCTTAACGCTACCAAAGATCTTATGCGCACAAGGAATAGGCAAGAATAATTCATAGAATTGATAGATTTTTTTTTACCTTACACCATATCAATAGGCCCCGACCTTTACGCTGGTTGCTCGAATGGAGAGTTGCTGCGGCTTTCACTCCACCGCGATAGTCTCTCAGAGGTGTGTTTCATATACGATGTAGACGGTACTTACTTTGTTAACCTTTTCCAGATAGGGTCCTATTCCCTGGTGTCTCGACAGGGTATCCCTTCCGGAAAGGCAGTTGATGACATAGTCCTTACGGCTAGCATATCCCGCGCACTGGTTCTCTCTGGTTGGTTATGCCCGTTTGCATCATGTCGTAAGCTTTATCTGACACATGACAGATCGAAATATCTTTATCTACACACTTCCCAACCTCGATCTCGTTGGAATACAGCCAATGCGCAACGTTGTCACGTTCGCTGTTGACGAGCAACACATCCGTAGAGGACCTCCAAAAACGGATAGCTTGCACCACGTCGACCCCATTGACCTATGCGTACTCAAGAGGACTTCCATCGCGCTCTATAGTCTGCGAGAGAGGCTTATATTCCAGAAGGCTAGTTACTATCACATCTTAAACTAGAGCTCTCATCCCATCTCATATTCCGTATCCAGGACATACCCCTTCCATCCCGCGCTACACTCGCACGCCGAACGGGGAAAT
This sequence comes from Irpex rosettiformis, assembly GCA_022160335.1. NCBI lineage: Eukaryota > Fungi > Basidiomycota > Agaricomycetes > Polyporales > Irpicaceae > Irpex > Irpex rosettiformis. Next base: position 57,093 of record MU274958.1, read on the forward strand.
ACCTCTGCTTCGCCGATCAACAGTTTTACAACATGATAGATCTCGAGGCTGCTTCCCTCTTCCAACTGCTGCCATTGTCCCAGGCCGAAGACTCTGGACCTGTCAAGCCTTTCATTTTAGTCATCAGTGACAACGAGTTTTTGATTCTCTCGTGGACGGGTGCGAGTACGCTCGGCCTATTCATAACTGGAGATGGAGATCCAGTTCGTGGAACGCTGGAATGGCCGAAACATCCCAAAGCCGTAAGCAAGTATCTTTCCCTTCCATCATCTTCTGGTCTTCTGGCGCTGACACACAGTATGTTTATTTATGCGATTCAGCATTCGACGACCCATACGTGATGACGCTCATGCCTGACGATAGCATCGAAATCCACAGCATCGAGTCTCAAACCCTCGTGCAAACTATTCCACCGCCAATTCAACCTTTCAACCTACCACCATCGATGCTCCTTGACAGAACTGCGCTGTTCTCGGCGAGAAATGGACTGTTTGTGCCTTCAGCGCAACGCTCAACAAAACTGCGCAAGACGTCTGTACCTCTCCTCCGAAACACGAAAAAGGCGGCTACGGAAAACGTCACTACTACTGCGCCAAACGATGATCTTGAGTCGGAGTTGATTGACCCTCTGTGAAAGTGAACCCGTTCCAAACCGTCGACAGATATTCCACGATTATTTGCACCGCACAACTTTTCCGGGAAGTGCGAGGGTATAATCATCCAGTCGTTATGACATTCGTAGCTGCTGCTGTTACATACACCCCAACACGGGGTCATCCGGTTCTAATCATACAATCGCCCCCCAAAACCGCTGATCCTGATACTAGTGCTACAATACATGTCCCATCGGAATTTGCTTACACAAGCTGTGCCTTGTAGAAATCCTCTTTCGTTCTCAGACCACCTCCTGATTTACCTGCCAGCGCAAAGTCACCCGTGCCGAGCGTCACGGAAACCGCAGTGGTCCCCGTTATTTCGGAATCCGAACTACGCGGTGTATCACGCCCAAGATCGTCTCTCTCGTGGTCGTCGAAATCACCTTCGACGTGGAGAGATCCTCCGAGAGGCCCGATGAACGAACTTGACGGTTGTGTGGCAAAGCGTAGGTCGGTGAGCTTGGACATGCGCAATGACCAGTCCGAGCTCTCTTGGCCTGGTATAGACTTTTCGTCTCTGAGATCTAGGAGGAAGCGTGAAATGAGGATTGAAGTAAGCCTATCTTAAATGTTAATTTCAAGAATCATTAGTGAGAGCTGAAAAGGACGCACGTATCGATTAACGCAGGCATGTTGTTGAAAGCCTAACCATCGCGTCAGTTTTAATCATAGTTCGTTGAAAATTTAAGCTGGCCGCACCTCGATGCGGATTGACATCATGCTGAGCACGTTCAAACAGAGTAGCGTGCTGGGGTTTTCTCGTCAATCAGAGTGTCCTTGTTGTCTGAATCACGTCAACTTACACGAAATATGTAGTTCCTGTCGGATGCAAGTCAGCGTGGATATTGTCGTGGTAGGAGACATAATCATACCATCGCGAAGAATGAGGTAGGATAGCCCCTGCCGCCGCCCATTGGGGTTGGCTACCCTCAACATGCGTTGGATATCTGCGGTTTTCGCCCAGGTGAGTGCGATGACGACACTCTCGAAAAGGATGCTGAATATAGTCCCAAAAATGACTATTAGGGTTCAGGATTAACATAGACGCTAATACGGAGTTAAGTATCCGGACGCACAACTGCGGAAAACGTAAGTTGGTACGTATGTAGAGCAGCAAAGAGATGTTCTTACAAAAATTCATCGCTGTCGATATCGCGAAAGGTCAGATTGGAATGTTGACCGCAACCCGTCAGTGGGGGTGGGAAGGCTGAGAAAACGAGTGTTGTCACGTAGTACTAATTTAAACAGATCCAAATCAGACTCCAACCCAGCGAATGATAAAGCGTACTCACAGTATTGACAATAGGGTATATCAGTCCTAGAGCCAGTACACACGCGAACACCTTCCGGTCTCGATTCCAAATTGCATACATACGAATTGCTGCGAACACTACAAGACCGTACGTGCAAGTCAATGAGTCGTAAGTGCTTTGTAGGGTCAAAATGCCACGACTTACTTGCAACGACAAGATACATTGTAATCGTGCAACCCTCACTAAACCGCCACACAACATTGCAGCTATGAAGTCATTGTTGGTAAAAGTAGAGCATGCTTGGGTAAACGCAAACTTACATCTAAAATGGGATTGGAATCGTCAAGACACCATGACGGTCGATTAAGTTACTCACCCGGTCTGCAGTGTGCTCGAATTGGCCCTGCCATGATACTGCTTGAATCATCCTAAACCCTCTATTGCACATGACGACGTAACGATTGACCAGAAATAGCACAGTCGCAGTGGACCACTTGCGTCTCCATATGCACTTGATTTCTTGTGGCAGGGTCAAGAAGTAATCGTACATGAAAAGAGCTTCACACATCTTGTTAAGAAATAGTAACATAATCACTGCAGGTCACTCACCGGTTGCCGCAACTTCCAAAGTAATTGCAATGTCCCTACACGACCAAAGTCAGCGTAAATGGGGAAACTCCTGCTACCCACTCCCCACCACGCCACTCACACCGATCGCCAGTACGCCAAAAAGTCTTCAAACGCAGCAGCAGGATCCTCTGGGCCAGCCGGGGAAGTCATTGCAGCTGCACAGCAGCCTAAAGAGAAAGGGAGAAGGGGCGATGTGGAGAGCGCAACGGCTCGGAAATCGCTCGCAGGAGGAATATGTACCTGCCATCAACCACCTCCCCTTTCCAGCGCCTCAGCACGCGCGCTCAGATCCCTGTGTTGCCCTGAGATCAAAAGATCTCGGCACAGCTCGGCATGCGTACGCCTCGCTGGTCTCCGTCCCCCCAGCAACAAACGCAAGTATTTTCTGTCTCCACCTATCATTGTCCCCGACCGCGAGTGGTGGGTCGTCGCCAGGAGAAGTGGTCGGCCCCGGTCGGTACGCCACACTATCAATGTCCTGATATTTATTAGAGTCATTTGTACTGTCAAGAGTCTCAGCTTACCGGCGTCGTATTTCTCAGCAGTCCGCGCTGATGCCAGTGTATTATGAAACGGATTAGACGGGAAATGCATACGAGTTCGAGGCGGTGTGGTTGTGGCTGTTCTTCATCTGCGGATTTTCCTGTTAAATACTGATGATGGACAGGACCCCTTCTGCGTTTAGCTGTGTGACATGGTGCTACCGTCAAGAACGTTAACCGAGGTTCACAACATGCACAGACCGAAAGCTATTAGAGACTGACCCACATCCACCGTGATGATGGCTATAATTTGGAAGGATGTGAGCAACAGTGCACAAGATCTAGTACAATGCTACCCAACGTCACCGTGATAGGAATCATGCTGATGACCTACCCAAATCGCAGCAACCAAATAGATGCTGAGTCCACTATCAGGTTACAATGGTAATGAGAATATCGGTGGTCCAATAACATCCGCCATGAGACCGGGTTCGCCTACGAACAAACTGAATTAGTACTCGAGTGCCCGTTCGTCGGAAACTTCAGATTGCGGGAGAGGACAGAATTCGAAGACCGGCAGAACCTGGACTCGAGCAGAAGCTTCATGATATCTGATAAACTAACAGTACACACCGGTCCTCTTGTGCTTATCCAGGACAAGAATGGATTTAAAACTTGCCGAAGACTCAGCTATTTGTCTCAACAGAGGTGGACTCTACATGCATCACTCATATTCGAGGCTACATCCGCTTCAGGACAGAAGTTGCGGTAGGAGCAGAGTTTAAACACAGCGAATCAGCATATTCTGCTGGAAAGCGATATGCGAGGCCTCACCTCCTTTTGATAACCTTGGCAGGCAACTGAATCAAGCTCCGTACAAAACCCGATGCTTCTGCCAAACACTATGCGTCGCTGCCCTAATAGAACGAAGATAAGTACCCGCAAAGGACCTGTAGCGGAGCAATCGTATCTTTAAACCCTGAGAGATGTGTCAGTATTCTGATACGCCTGGAAAGAAAAACACTACCACCGACTTTGAGTACAGCCCGTTTAGGCCAGATTCAGGGCTGTATATTCCGTGGGTTTTCGATTTTCTGAGATCAAAATGGAGGTAGAGTAGAGCTTTTCTCTCGAGTGTAAGTTGAGATGAAGATATGGTTGTAGTCTGGTGGTTGGTCATGAACGTTGAACCTCAAGCATCAATCTCGGACTTGGCGGGTTGCCCAGCCGGTGTACGGGGGCCGACCCTCCACGTTCGGGAATAAGTATATAGACCCCGAATACCTACGCCCGGGATAGCCGAGTACGGCGACCATTTGGTGAAGTTGAACTCATGATACTACTACACTGTACGAGACCCCCTCCTGCTCAGCGGAACAAATCAAAGTCGCTGAGGGACACAAGCGTGGGTGTAAGTGTATCTCAATCCACTTTTGGACACTCTCGTCGTTCAAGCTCACATCTAGAGCCTTCGAAATGTTGAGTATTTATCGTAACCAACGCTTTCCTGGAGAGAATCAAGCTACGGCCCAGTTAAAGTTAGGCTGCTAAATTCTCACGAGAATAATGCTACAGTCACCGGTGTGTCTCCCCTCAGTGAAGAGATGCTATATTCAATGCCTGGTCACACAGCTCGCCGAGATCACCGCAATCCGAATAAGAGTTGTTCTCTGTGTCGTGCGTATGATGTTTACAACGGTTAAAGCAGCATATGGTACGCTTTGCATCGTTGATTTTTATTGGTTGACGATTATGTTCTTCCAACCCAGGAACGAGGACGACGACAATATTCCGAGAAAGGCTCATGATTAGCCGTTACTAGCTACATGCACTGGTACATATCCCCAGTGTTCAGTCTAGATCTCTTGGTGAGGATGGTGTGCTAACCAAATTCTTCACAACGGCAGGTACGCGAAATGGACATATGCGACACTGTGCACGACACAACGCTCGACACTCTCTGTCAAACATATGATGGCGAAGAGAAATAAATGATGCCAGTGTGGAGGGAATCATTTCGCGTATGCACAGCCAAAACTCCTCAGTATTGATGATCTTCAATGCCGTGTGATTTTTGACAGTGTTGCTCGAGGCCCCTCCTTCATGAAACATTGATCGCGCTCGCCGTGCAATCAACGGGAATATACCTGGTCAATGTCCAATAATAATCTCATTGGTCCTAGGTTCCTGCAATATATAAATCAAGTACGTATCTGATATTTTCTCTAGCTTCCTCTTCGCTTTCTTCTTCTTCTTCGTCTCTTTTTTTTCCCTTCAGTTTCTTTCAGGTACTGTGTAGTAAGTGTTGTCATCTCTCATAGATTAATCCGAATGCTCAGTAGACGATTGCTACAGCCTTTTCCTTCGTTTTCACTTTTTGATACGCTCCAGTCGTACTTTCTACACTCTTTGTTTTTGTGTATACTTTGTACTCCCTTGCCTCATTTTTATTCACATATCTACCCTTTTCCACCATGCGTTTCACCCTCCTCGCATTCGCCACCGTTCTCTCTGTCGCTCTCCCTGTTTCTTCTGCTCCCATGTACGTGAAAACATTTTCTGATCAACAGCAGATATTGACCATTTATATTCTTCCTCATCAGCCCACCCACCAACGTTTCGGAGACCCTTGATGTCTCCAAAGGCATCACCAGCGGCGTACTTGGTCAACTCGGAGTCCCCGACGCCCCAGTTTATATTGATGATGCCCAGTGAGCATTCCTCGTCCTCCCTCGCAATGTACCCCAGATAATCTTATTACAACTCGAACACATAGTGATAAACGCGATCCACGCGTCGAGGACCCTGAGCTCCTGCACATCATATACAGCAACGCACCTCTGCCTGTCGTCGGTGGTACTGAGAGCGGTGCGCTCCAGGGACCTGCGTACTCAGGTCATAGTCAGGACCCTGCGGATGACGTGTACGGTGCACAGTAAGATGATCTTCTCATACAATACAATCTCAGCTCTAACCAAGATAATTCATCGTATAGTGACTAAATGTTCTCTTTGTACGACTTGAACGATTCTATTGCCGCAGTGGTCACGGTTCAGCTGCTTTCGCATAAGCCTGCTGCAAGACCATGCCGCCTCCTTTCTGGCTGTGCCATAAATCGGGGAAATTTCTCCATTACTGAGGCACATCCGTGGACTTCCTACGGGACTTCACCTCAATAGCGGTACGGGAAGGGAATGGGTCTGTCCGGGTGTGTCGCTCGATACACATCGCAGCTGGGGTCCCATCCATCGCGAGAGCGAGTGTTGCCAGATGAACACGATGATGTTGCCCATATAACAGCACTTCTTGTATGTAGGAGATTGTATCACAGACGAAGAATAGGTAGCCATAGTACACGCAAATTTACCTAGCTATGATCACTTCACTAGCAAATGGCGCAACTAGTCTAACGAGTCTGGCTCGGCGGCACATCGTCGCGACTCAACGCACGAGAATCGTTCACGTGACCGTGTTTTGATTGGCTGAGCCTTTCGGAATCGGGACTGCGGCTTGATCACGACCACTCAAACGACGATGAACTTGCCCACCACCGTACCAACACCGCACAGAACACCCCTCCGACGACTCTCTCAAGGTTCCCTATCTCGACTAACACGTTCAGGAGCGTACCCCGATGCCCCTCATGGTCTTGGCTTCCTTGATCCTGCGCTGAGCGAACTGCTCGATGAGGTAGAGACACTGCAGGGTAACGTAGAAGGTCTCAGGAACCTCGGGGATGCTTTGAGTGTCTTCAACGAAAGCTTTGCTAGCTGGTTGTATGTGATGAACATGAACGCTCTCACGACGGACTGGCCCCAGGCTCCTACGGATGCATCGTTCAAGCTTGCGGCGCGACGAGCAGGTACGAAAAGAACGGCCGTCCCTACGGGCTACAATATGATCTTGTGGATGGAGTAGCTGATATAACTTTCCGTATGTAGAGGAGGATGCTCGTGCTGCGATGGAAGCTCTCAGACTGGCTCAGATACCACCTCCCCCTCCCCCTTCCGCTCCAGACGTATCCGCCATGGACCGAACGGCGTACACGGACATCGAGAGCGAAATGAACCTCACAACCGCAAACGCTGGCGCCTCATCGAGTAATAGTGGTGCAGTCAAGGGTATTCTGAAGAAGAAGGGAAAACCGAAACTGACAAACAAGGAGAAGAAGGAACGTGCGATGGAGATCGAACGGATCGTGTCTTCGTTGCCTCTCGAATTCAGAGGGAACGATCCGACACTTCGTCGAAATATCGAGACAGTGATCATAGGATTTTTAGATAGAGAAGGGAGAGGTTTGCCTAGTACGTCTTATATGCAATCTCATAATCGAACTGTGATAACCAGATGGTACTCACGCGTGCGGTATACTGTAGTATTGGAGCTTGTTAAGCCCCCTGATTTAAATCAGGCTCGTGTCAACAAGTGCTTGATTGCCCTTGTGAATAGGAAGATTGTACGAAAGGATAATAGTACGGTATGTTATACTCTCAATGACCATCTCATGACCCTTGTTGACTGTTGCTGCATTTACAGGGAGCTGTGTTGTATCATTGGCACGGACTTCCAATATAAACATCTCGGAAATTTTATAACAGCGTGATCTGAGGCCTAAGGAGAGTGTGCATCGCTAGCTTCGAACATTCAAAACTGGTTCTGCTCGCAATGACGTTATCTGCACCTCAAACACGACACCAAAATCTGCCCAAATATGATTGCAAACGTCTACTCTTTCGAAAGACTCGTGTTTGGCTCTACCGCGAGCCAGGGCGCGCAAGGATGCTGCTTTGATCGTATCCATCTAAGGAAGATTGGCTCCGAGTAATATGAAGGTAAGTGTGAATAGCTCTTCTCAGGAGACATCGTCTCATATGCATTCTAGGTTAGAAATACCCACCAATTCTATCTGTATCAGCAAATGCTTGAACATCAAATCGCATCAAGGATGATGATCACGCTCGACGGCCGCCCATGCTCGTCTACAGACAATTATACCCTTGCGGGGTTGCTGTGGTAGGCTGTGCATCTACAACATCCGAAGAGTGATACTGAAAGCAGGCTGATTTGATCATCCATCCCTTCCATCTCATAAGTTCAACTTGTTCCCCCCTTTTTATTTCCTGATTATCTCTGCTCACGAGGCGGCTATATGGCACTTTTAGGTACGAGGAATTGTGGAAGATGATGAGTCGGACGTTTCGTGCGTCCTCTATACGTCTCTTATACTACCTCTTCTCGTTAGTAGTCATCCGACCCATTCTCGCTGTGGCAAGAAACGGCCGATGCAGGTCATCTCCGAGGACACGAAACAAATGCGAGCAATATCGAGCTCAGACATCGCTACAGATCAAATGATCTTTACTCACTGTAAGTATCGTTATAAATGTATCTTTAACTCTCTATGACACGTCATACTTTGTTTACAGCTCAACCTGCACAGGATAATGTTCCTGAATACGTAGGATTTCGTTCATTAATGAATACAGAATGTAAGAGATATCACCTTGTTCGGATGACGTGGCATAGATTCGGAGCTGACAGTCCTTAGCACAACTACTATCCTCCACGAAATTCATGAAGAGAGACGAATTCTCAGACTCTCCAACGCCAGACACCCCGCGCAGAAATATTCATCCTGGCGTTATCGCCGCTATTGTCCTTGCGACACTCGTCGTCGTCAGTGGGCTCATTGCATGCTTCCTCATCAAGTCTCGACGTGCGCCATGGCAGAAGCCTAAAGAGCAGAATGAAAAGCGACGGCGTCGCGGGTTCGTCAAGTTCAGCTGTACGTTAAAAAAGCGCCATATCCCGTATCGTACCCTTCGCTAACTGTGTGTATATATATTCTTACCCTGTGGCGACACCTTTTCCGTAGGCGCATACGGTCACAAGTTGCCCTCCCCTAAGGAACGAACCAACCCCACTTGTATCCTTCCAGTCTTTTCTCAACATGCAACCGTCATTAGCTGCCGTGAAGAAAGCTCACAGACCCACACAGGCAGCACTCAAGTAATCACGACATTGACACCTTCTGTCTTGTTTACCTCGGTTATCGACACTAGCGAGGTTTTCTCGGAAGGTCCTACCGCCAACTCCCCGCGATTGTCATACGAACAAGGGTATTCGCGGTCGAGGAGGATGCGTTCTTCACAGATGATTTCGTTTACGGATCGATCGTGGGAGGATGATTGGGTGCATATTCCACGGAGACCGCCATCGGCAAAGGTTAAGGAAAGGACAGGAGCGGCTTAGGGTTTTTGGCCAGTCTTGGTGTGCGCAGTGGTAAAGTATCCGGTAATTATGTATGCTTTGTATCGTTGCTATCTATACTTACACTAATTGATGCGCCCAAAGCGTATCTGGAATAGCATGTGCTCAAGGTGTACATTTATATCAATAATGCATATCGTTGATTCTGCGCAGAACGTAGTCCGACACGCGTCGATCCACCGGCGGTGTAATGCATCACAGCAAGGATTCGTATGGGTACCGAGTATTCCCCGCCCATTGCCGGATGTGCCTACCGCCACCCATGGATTAGCAAGCCACCAGCCTGACATAAATAGGATCGCCGGGCACTGTGTCAACTTCCTTCCTACCCCTTGCAACGTTGTCTCCATGCCTGACAACCTCACTTGGTTCATCACCGGGTACAGTGGACTTTCTATGCTTCTTTATTATACCGAAGCTGATTTAATGGTCTTGAGGGCAGTACGTCACGAGGAATCGGCCTCGAGTTCGTGAGGCAGCTCGTAGCTGAACCTACAAACTTGGTTATTGCTACGTGCCGCACTCCAGACAAGGCAACCGAGTTGAATGACCTGAAGAGCGGCGCAAAGGGAGAGTTGCATATTCTACCGCTAGATACCAGCTCAATGGAGGCTATCGAGGGCGTCGTGGGACACGTACAAGGCATTCTTGGAGATCGTGGATTGGACTATCTCATTAACAATGCTGCGGTGGTAAGTCAATATCCGATTTCTGTCCAAGGATCGACGGGGCTAGTATATATCGGCGTTGTCTCGGAGAAGTTCTCGTATACTGACGACATCCCGCTGTATAGAACCTCGCAGATGACAGAGCGTTCAACTTCAAACCGGACGATCTACTCAAAACGTTCAACGTCAACGTTGTAGGCCCCGCCCACCTCGCGCAGGTGCTGCTTCCTTTCATCGAGAAGTCCCAGAAGAAGTTCATTTTGAACTTCTCGACGGGACTGGCTAGCATGGGTCTGGATCACGAGCCCAAGGCTGCGACGTACAGTATTAGCAAGACGGGCATTAGCATGTTGGTGCGTAGCGATAGGCACCGAGACGTTTATTAGACAAACCTACTAACTGCCAGTATCACAAGACTCATAAACAAGCAAAAACAAAACCAGAGCTCACCGTAATCGCTGTGGACCCCGGTTGGGTAAAGACAGGTGAAAAATATACTGCTGCGCTGCGAGAGGCTTGCCATTGAAGCCCTATCGTTTTTTCAGTAATGGGCGGTGCAGGAGCCTTGATTGAACCCGCGGAGAGCGTCGAAGCCCTACTGGCACTTATGGCTCGATCGACGCCTGCGGAATCGGGCAAGTTCTTTACCCGCACTGGGACGGAAATCCCATGGTGAATCTAGGTATTATTAGCCATAGGAGCATTATACGAATGGGGATTTTGGTACGATAGGACCAAAAGGCGAAAGAGTTGACTTTGGGTGATCATCACTCTACGATGACTCAAGTTTTCGTATTCTTTGGACCCTTGTATAACTTGATAACCGACAAGGAATCAGAGTCCAAATGCGCATTGATAGATCCCAGGACTACGATACACCACATGACAAAGATATTGATAACTGGGTATTTATCGAAATGATAGTGTCAGTTCGTGGTCATGGGGTTAGAATATTCACCACTCACCTGTTCTTCTCAGAGCTTAGGTCGTAATCCGCTAGCGGATTGCTGTGGGGGTCGTCCTAAGGCACCCTTGGTAGTGAGCTCTTTGATCTTCTCTTCACTTATTCCGAAGTCAGCGAGGACTTCTACAGTATGTTGGCCGGGTTGCAACAGTCCTTCCTCCTGCTGATAAGCTGGGAGTGAACGTGCAGGTGTCCTCAGTAATTGAGGATGAGGCGATGGTGCTACCTCCCCAGCTGACGCTAATTGAGCTGCCTCAACCGCGTTAAGCACAGGGAAGACGCATGCATCTGTGCCTGCTCGGAATTGTCGATCAATACGAGTACGTACCTACGGAAAACACGTTACGTACCTTCGAACACCTTCTCCCAATAGTCTCTATCGTAGAGCTTGAAGGCCTTTTCGAACAACTCTTTCGTGCATGGCCACAGCTCTGTGTCGTGCTGACTCTCTACAGAGATTTCCAAGCCTCCGGAGGCCAGGAACCCGTCTGGGAGGGCTGAAACAAATTTATCAAGAAATACTTTGTAGAACTCGGGCTCAAGACAACCAACAGATACCCATCGTCCATCTGCACAGGTATAAATGTTGTAAAACGGCGCTCCTCCATCGAGTAAATGCCTCATTCGCGTGGTAGGAGCTTTGGATTCTGGTGTAGGCGAGCCCGCAAAAGGCTGTACAGGTGACTGGACTCTGTAAGGCCACTGCATCGCCGCGAGAAGGGGCCAAGTGGATAGATACCGTGTTCCTGAAACCTACGACAGGTTGAGCCAACATCACATCTCCGAAAGGCTGTGCTTACCATGTTCGTACTGACTACTTGGCCTAATCCGCTGGAATGGCGTTCGATTAAAGCTAGAAGGATTCCAAGTGCGCACAATAGGCCGCCTCCACCGAAGTCAGCGACCAGATTAAGCGGGAAAGCCGGTTTTGTGGTGTCGCCTGGTAACATCTGGGAGTACAACGGTCAGAAGAATAAAGATATTTCAGACGGACGCGCACGGAGAGAACTCCACTCAGTGATAGATAGTTGATATCATGACCTGATTGTTTGCTTAACATCACATTCGTGAATCGTAGTCCAATGCGGTCTTACACACCTGCCTGGTCTAGGAGAGCGGGTAAGTTAGACTGAACATTGAGTATCAATTCACCGGGTGGTGTACATTGACTTACCCGAGTGGGCGAATCTGTGTGATCATGGATAAGCCAATGTACAACTAGCTGAAGGAACCACGACCGAGAGCTCACCCTGCTAGTCGAGCATAAACAAGTTTCTTATTGAGTCCATCCTTCCCATGAAACACATCCGGCCCAAGACCTAGTCTTTCCATGACACCAGCACGAAATGGGTCGATGAGGACATCCGCTTGAGCTATGAGCTGGCGTGAAACCTGGAGCCCATCAGGATGCTTCACATCTACAATGATTGATCGTTTGTGGCGACAAAGCGTGTCGATATGCCTCGTCTCTGGTCGGTCGACTCTTATAACGTCTGCGCCCCAATCTGCCAGTACAAGACCTGCGAATGGCGCAGGAGCTAGGCCTGCAAACTGACGAAATCGTGTAAGCTGAAGAGAATTCGATCTCACTGGTATCTTACATACCTCTATGACTTTCCTCCCCTTCAACGCTGCCATCCTGTATCAAGAAATATCGAACAAAGATAGCTTCAAGTCATTAGTTGGCTTCACTGTAGTTTCATCGTCACGATTACCCACGACGGTCGACCGTATCCGTTCCTGAGAAAGCAGTGGTACCGGTTCGCCGCGGAAACGAGGGAGAATAACACGTGCCCCCTGATCGGGACTTCCAATTTAGGCAGTTCTTGTTCAGCCATCAATGTTTCAACTTCAATCTGAACACGCCACGGTGACCGCAGCGGTCAATAAGTCCAAACTACTATCAGTTACCGATGACATTGAATTACCCTCACGCTCTCGATTTATATAGTAGCAACGATCACTCAAGTTTCCCATCTTTCTGCGTCCGGGGCAGTCCAAGTTCTAATCCGTTGCATGGCAATAATCCAGTCGATCCTGGCCAAACTGTTCATCAATATACTTTCAATCGACACTCAGCGTTGACTCTACAGAACGGCAGCTTTTATTTTGCCACGCCACTAGATGGGTTACTAACTAATAACTATATATAGGGCTCACAGAAACCTTCGCGATCCGTATCGCAACGTGCTCCGACCATTGAGCGGCTGCAGTGAAATGGCGACGACTGAAGCTGCTTTACAGAATTTTTTTAACTATTGGAACTCTGTGTAAGTACTAAGTATATGACCATGACAGGGACTCGTATATAATACTTATACTAATTGAATTTACAGAAAAATTTCCGCAGCCATAGAACTCTCTAGCACTGGTGAAAAAATCTTCACTTCAAGACGTCCTTATCCTTGGAGCTCAATCTTCAATTTTAGCCCTCCTTTTCTACGACTATCTATTGACTCTTCCGCAAGAAATAAACAACATATGGGGGCGCAAATTTACCCTGCCCACTATGCTCTTCCTACTTAATCGATATTTTTCTATGATAGACGGGGGGCTGAGGACCGTACAAGCAATTTCATGGGAAGGCTATACTGAGGACGACGCAAACAGGGTGAGCGGTGCTATTTTATCTGACCAACGTGAATGAAAGGCCGATCTCTGTTCTAGATGTTGAGTCGACACTGCCAATTCGACGTCGACTTGAATTGCTGAATTAATTCATATCATAGTTGTCAAACCACATGGAAATTTGTCTGGGTATGCCGAGTCACGGCATACACCGCCATAATATGCAAGTTAATTGCTGCATTGATTTGCTGTTGGGACGCTGACTTCGTTCTCTGGTAGTAATCACAGCAATTCGTATATTCGCCATCTGGGACAGAAATCGCGTAATATTCGCGTTCGTCTTGGGCATTGGTCTGATCAATCCAATTTCCACCTGTGTAAGTCTTTTGCTGAATGTGATCTTCGAAAAGAGTTAGTTTTAATTTTAGGTACCAGTACTACACAACGACATTCGTGTACTCGGCTTTTCCACCGCCACTGAATGGATGTGTCCAACACCGCTCTACTCTAGACAACGGCTCCATATTAGATAGCAGAATTTTTTTGTAAGTTAAGATTATGATCATTGTATCTTTCTCACGCTTATTTCTGCAGCTGTACGCCTCCCTCCCTCCCTCTCACTCTATAGATTAGCGGCTCTAATATATTGTCACAAAAGTTCTGTTAGGAACCGTGACTGGAGCATTGTTTGAATGTTCAGTCATTTTTCTCACCTGGATCAAAACTGCGAGGATCTGGAAAGTATCGCGTAGCACGAGTATAGCTCAGGGATCCAAAGGCTTATCTCTTCTTCTTCTGCGTTATGGTAAGAGAATTACTATACTTCAACAATCACTCTACTGATTTATGAGGAACACCGGCTCTAAAACAGGGGTTGTACACTTTGTGTAAGCCCCTTCTCACACGCCTTGCGTCTCACAATACTCATATTCTGCACAGCACTGTGATGGTGCTAGATATTCTGTCCTGGTTGAGATTTTGGGTCGAGGTACGACAGCCTGCATACGGTATTGAGCCCTACACTCACTGAGTAAACAATCACAGGACATGAATTTTGTTTCTATCATGACGATCACGTTCGTTGATTACTAGTAGTCTTCGTGGCCCAACCGATGCTATTCTAACTTATTACACAGATTGACATCTATACTCGTGTCGAGATTCATTCTGGATTTACGAGATGATTCTGCGTCGAGTGAAGTCACCACCAGCTTGTCCCTCCATTTACTGGACACGACTACTGTCCAATTCTCTACTCTGAACCTACGATCAAGCCGTTTAATAGGCAACCTTGGAGGCACTCTCAGGCTCGGCGACGACGACGAAGAACAGGAAGAGGAGGAGGGAGAGTGCGGTGATGGATATGTCCATGAGTATGGCCCTGTGGATGACTGCGAAACTATGCGCAGACGAGCTTCATTCTCATCGGTAGTCGGTGGCCGCAACCTAAATCCTTTGGAAGGGTAGGTCTAACAGCAACGGCGTCAACTAGGAATCTTGAAATGTTCACCGATGAACACTCTCGCACGGGTGCAAGGTTAGAAGCTAGTCCGCTCCAATAACCCATCCCTGTCTCTTGACTGTATTTCAATTGTAGGCAGCATGTCAACCCTCAATAAGAACTCATTGTCGGTAATGATTTTTGCCTCTTCGATGCTGGATCTCAGCTCCCTCCCCCTTAATATCCGAGCCGTCGTACGTCTCCACGCTTTCTTACCATCCCCTCTATCTGACTCGCGGTGTGCGAAACACTTAATGCTTTTGAAGTTGAGCAATACGATTATTAAAAGATTGTACCGCATAAACATGAGCACTAGGGACTACCCCCGATTCCCCACGTTGAACCTACCAGAGACAGAGAATGGCATTTTTTTAATATGGTACAGATAGACGAGGAACATCTGCACTAAGCAGGCGGTGGAAAGATGAGGCAGGGGGCGAGCTTCCCCGCTTCCATCTGGAAAGGTCAATCAGAGGCTGTATTAAATAGAGCGCCTTTCACAAATCGTGGCCTACGTTCGTTTGCTCCTGGTAAATCTTGCGGACAATGGAGAGAAGAAATCGTAGACTTACTATGAGGTACAATTGCTTGACGAGTGAAGTGAAACTTTATCTGTAGTAGCTACCTTTACTTGCTTAAAAGTAATACTGCGTATGAATGACCTATCAGTAGGCTGCCTAGACCCATTCAAATGAACGACAACTTACGATTGTTGTAGCTCGGTGACTCTAGCACTGTTGTTTTGGGACGAGCCAGACACGGCGACAATCTTGGACGGAGACGAGAAGGGGTATGATATGCGGAAAAGAAGACAAGGGCGGCTGCAAGGTGAGGGTCGTTATATAAAGCTAATGAAATAGGTCGGCGCATCGCGCTCGGAGGGTTCAGATTGAACTTAATCCTCGATTCAATAAGAACAGGGTTGGGTGGCTAAACTGAGCCAAAGGGTGAAGATGCTGAGCATCTTTCTCCGGATAGCAGCTGGAATGAAGTGCAGATTACCGCTGCAGAGAAGGATAATTCTAAGATGGCGAATAGAGAGTTCATGTCTGAGTATCTATATCAGCTAAAGCGCTCTTGGAAAAGATTACAACATTTACAACGCACCGCAATTCCTCCCAATTCAACTGATCGACTCGGAATACCAAACCTAAACGCCGCGCTTTCACGGTCGTGACGGCTTCATTTGGTGGCAAACAAGACTAGAAGCAAAGATATGAAAATTAGACGATGACCGTTGTCGGATGAAGCTGCTTCCTCCCACAGAGACAAGCGATCCTTCCGAGGAAAAGCTTATTGTGCTAACTTGACCAACTAACGAGCGGCCGGTGGTGATCATCTTTAGGTCAATGAGCCTATTTTCTAACTAGAATCCCAAAGCTTGTATCAAAGGATGCAGGCATAACACTTCGAAGAACGTGGAACTCACCGTGGTACTACTTATAACAGATCCCCCCGCATTGTGAGCGCAGGACTACGCTAATCAAGGTAAGGGACAAGAGCAATGACAATCACGAGACTGAAAATGAGTGGTCTTAGTGGATGGGTGACAACGACGCAGACCCTAAATGGGCCTCAATCGCAAGGCAAATATTCCATTTGCGCACCGTAATTAAACCCTCATTTGACATTCAATCGTCGGGTATACCATTGCCTTGTCCGTCGACCAACGGTGTCGGAATGTTGTCTGAGGAAACGATGCTAAGAAAACGCGTCAAGAGAACCCTGCAATCTGAGGCGACCCTTGGAAAGTAGTGACTGTAATCAACAGCCCGGCGCATACGTTGAACTCCATTGACGAAAGCGGTATTTCGCGGAGTGGTTGGCCCATACACGAGACAGACCTGAGATATATGAGGGAGATCCCTTGTCATACGTGCATAAATGGTTCAATTGGTTTGACTATCTGACGAGAGGAGTAGCGTAGTAAGCTACACGGACAAACAAGCGACGTAAGATAGAGTAAGTGAAAGATAGCATCACTAGCTCACCTTAATACAGTACCGAATGCTAGTCATCATACATTTAAGCTCCTTCGCTCGGACTAGTACTTCAACTCTCAGGCTTCACGACATGAGCGCTCCTAAAGGTAGCATTGTATCGCGGAAAGGGAATCAAAGGGGCGCGTAAGCGAGTTGGAAGATATAGAAATACGCGGTCGATTCTGTACCGTTTTTTTATCCGAGCAGTGTCGAGTCTCTAGAGTAGCAGCTTCAGTTAACAACGCGCAAGTTCAGAGCCTAGCTACTCACCTGCTTCGACAATCCTGACGCAATTTTGCCATGCACCCCATCTTTTCCTACACCCAGACGTTGTCCCCATCTCCAAAATCCGGACGCTAGAGCAGCGTATACAGCATCTGTCTTCTGCGGTACGATAGTGTCATAGTCTTGAGGCGTGGCTGAGCCGACCACGACGGTTACCTTGGAGCCCTCGCTGCAGGTGGTAGTGGTGCCGCTTCGGCAGACCAGGTTGGGGAGAGTACTTCAGGTACGGCTATAACGAACAGGTTAAGACTGATCGAGTCACATCGTAGGTCGACACGTACCAACGTTCATTCGAATCCGGCGTAGAGCACTTCTGAGCAGCGTGTAGTAGATACGCCCGGTAAACGGACACGATGGGATACGTGCATGTAGTAGAAGAGCACCTTATTCAGAAGTTAGCAAATAGAGAACCTAACAGAACGAAGATACGCACGAACCAGTGGATAGATGTGCCTCTCTCAAACATCCGAAGACTTCACAATCCCCTCCACTAGATCGCATACCGTGCTAAGGACATGTCGAAGGATTCGAACGGGCATGGACTATTGAAAGGCTCCTCCAGCATAGACATAGACATGGCATGACGGCCGTCCACCCAGATAGCCAACCAAGCATCGCATTCACGTCTGTATAACATCTATAAGACAGTCAACTTCGAACTTGCATCGTTCATGACGAAACACGACTCTCACCATGACACTACCCTCACACAGCGCAGCTACCCAATCCACAAGGTTCCTCTCAACCAACAGCGAGACACGACTACTTAGCAGCGAGGCGGCGAGGTTCGAGTCTGGGGAGCAAGTGAGATGACGGTGAAAAGCAAGTTCAAGGCGCTTCAAGGAGGAGCAAGGCGTCGAAGTCATATACTCAACGCTCAAGATCTCCCAACCACAGTACTCACTCAAGTTCAAGGTTCCAAGTTTCTCACAAAACACACTTTGGTATCAATGTATAAATTAGCATTTTTTCCATTTCTATCATAGCAAAGGATGATAAGGAACGTCACGATCGTCGTCGGCGCTATCTACGTACGTACTTCAAAGTAAAAACGAGACAAATGTATAAAAAAGGTGTTTCAAAAGAGGTTATAGAGGGAAGAAGACGTATGTACGCAATGGCCAACGTTCGGTTGAGTCATGACTATTAGACGTTAAAGGGAAAAAGAAACAACGGGAGGGGGAAGAACGACGTAAAACAAGTGATAGACGTGAAGGAAGCGTGTAAAACGATGCGAATAATTAAACTCACAAACACATAGAGTCATCGTGAATAAGAGAGGAAAACCAATCTGAAAAGCGATACCCCACCCAAGTCCTCGAGCGACAACGCATGATCCAAACCGAGAGAAACCACGACCGCGGTGAGCGGAAACAGCGAGAACAGAAGCCCACACCCACTTTCGGCCAGTGTATCGGAACATCGTCGAGGGAGACGAGAGGTGATTAGGGGGATAAAAAAACGGATAGTATTATAGAACGATGACACCGGTGTAAGTGGGATAATGCTGGCGCGACCGTTCGGTCGGGTATAGATACCATGAGTGACAAATAGGGGGAATTGGTACAGGTGTGAAGGATTGCGTTTGTGCTTGAGTTCTTATTAGCGGAGGAGTAACACGTCTACGTGGTCGGTCGAGAAGGATGGCGGGCACGGAGCCCGTCTGCGCAGCCTGGATACTCGAGAAACGACAAAGCTCCGATACACCATATGACAAAGATATTGATAACTAGGTATTTATCGAAATGATATTGTCAGTTCGTGGTCATGGAGTTAGCATGTTTCACCACTCACCCGTTCTTCTCAGAGCTTAGGTCGTAATCCGCTGGCGGATTGCTGTGGGGGTCGTCCTAAGGCACCCTTGGTAGCGAGCTCTTTGATCCTCTCTTCACTTACTCCGAAGTCAGCGAGGACTTCTACAGTATGTTGGCCAGGTTGCAATAGCCCTTGCTCCGGCTGATAAGCTGGGAGTGAACGTGCAGGTGTCCTCAGTAATTGGGGATGAGGCGGTGGTGCTACCTCCCCAGCTGATGCTAATTGAGCTGCCTCAACCGCGTTAAGTACTGGGAAGACGCATGCATCTGTGCCTGCTCGGAATTGTCGATCAATACGAGTACGTACCTACGGAAAACACGTTACGTACCTTCGAACACCTTC
>MU274958.1:82736-102926 GCA_022160335.1 Irpex rosettiformis
TGAATTAATTTATATCATAGTTGTCGAACCATATGGAATTCTATCCTGGTATGCCAGGTCATGGTATACACCGTCACGACAGGCAAGTATCACATTTGATTGCTGCATTGAGTGGCCGTTGGAACTCTAACTTCGTTCACTGGTAGTAATCGCTGCAATACGTATATTCGCCATCTGGGATAGAAATCGCATAATATTCACGTTCGTCTTGGGCGTTGGCCTGATCAATCCAATAGTCTGCGGTGTGAGTCGTTTGCTGAATGTGATATTCGAAAAGAGTTAGTTTTAATTTTAGGTACCAGTACTACGGAACGACACTCGTGTACTCGGCTTTCCCACCGCCGCTGACTGGATGTGGCCAACACTCTACTCTAGACAATGGCTCCATATTAGATAGCAGCGGTTTTTTGTAAGTTAAGATTATGAGCATTGTATATTTCTCACACTTATTTCTGCAGCTGTAAGCCTCTCTCCATCTCCCTCCCTCCCTCTCACTCTGTGGATTGGCGGCTCTAATATATTGTCACAAAAGTTCTGTTAGAAACCGTGACTGGAGCATTGTTTGAATGTTCAGTCATTTTTCTCACTTGGATCAAAACTGCGAAAATCCGGAAAGCACTGCGTAGCATGAGTACAGTTCGTGGATCCAAAGGCTTATCTCATCTTCTCCTACGTTATGGTAAGAGAACTACTATACTTCAACAATCATTTTGCTGATTTATGAGGAACACCGGCTCTAAAACAGGGGTTGTACACTTTGCGTAAGCCCCTTCTCACACGCCTTGCATCTCACAATACTCATGTTTTGCACAGCGCTGTGATGGTGCTAGATATTCTGTCCTGGTCGACCTTTGTTGTCGAGGTACGGCAGCCTGCATATGGTAGTGACCCCTCAACTCACTTTGTATACAATCACAGAGCTTTGATAATGTCTCTAGCATGGCAAACACGTTCGTTGCTTACTACTTCGTAATCTTACCGATGCTATTCTAACTTATTGAATAGATTGACATCCATACTCGTATCGAGATTCATTCTGGATTTACGGGATGATTCTACGTTGAGTGAAGTCGCCGCCAGCTTGTCCATCCATCTACTAGATACGACTACTGTCCAATTATCTACTCCTAACCCACGATCAAGCCGTTTAATAGGCAACCTTGGAGGCACGCTCAGGCTCGGCGACGACGATGAAGAACAGGAAGAGGAGGAGGGAGAGTGCGGTGATGGATATGGCCATGAGTATGGCCCTGCGGATGACTGCGAAACTGTGCGCAGACGAGTTTCATTCTCATCGGTAGTCGGTGGCCGTAGCCCGAATCCTCTGGAAGGATAGGTCTGGGCAGCCATGGATTTACCGATGCAATTCTATTTGACAATGGACGAGAGTATCTACATGCGTGCTCAGTGAACACCCAGACATATGACATACTGCCGTGAATATTTATTTGCGATTGTGAGGTTACTTGGTCAGGCTCTCGCTTCGTAGTAGGGTGTCACCGGCTGACTGGACCCCGAAGACCCTAACGGGGAAATAACACGTGGCTGATGACAAGATGGTTGGGACTTCCTAGTCGGGAAGTTGAACCAGGTTCGACCGTTACCAAACGTGTCAATTACCGATGACCTCGAATCGCCCTAATGCTGTGAACATATCCGACAGCCTCCGCATCAACATCCCTGGATGTCTATCTTCTCGCGTCAGGAGAGGTCCCTCCGGTCGACTCGCATGGTAGTACGTCGACTAATTCTGTTGCAGGCTGTTCATCGGGTTTCTTTCTCGACTCAGACAGCGTTGACTCTGGTACATAATGGTGGCTTTCATTTTATGCGGGATCTGATTCTTTACTGACTGAAGAGTATATATAGAGCTCGCAGAAACCGTATCATACGTAACGTACCAACCGTTGGCCGGCTGAAATGACGGACCTGCAGGGTGACGAAGATGTAGGCCAATATTATTTCCGCACTGTGTGAGTATATGACCGCTTTATGAAGCAAACAGCCATGCTGATAGAATTTACAGAAACACTGTGTCAGTAGCCATAGAAGTCTCTAGCACCGGTAACAAAACTTGAACGTTCAATTTATAACTTCGGTCAAACTCAACCTTCAATTTTAGCCCTCTTTTTCTACGATTTTTTCTTGACTCTCCCGCAAGAGGTGAACAAAATATGGAGACGCAAGGTTACTATTGCCACGGTACTCTTCCTACTCAATCGATACGTTTTCATGATGAGCCGGGGAATGAGAACCGTACAAGCGGTGTCATGGCATCACTTCTTTGAGCAAGACACAAACAGGGTATGTCATGTGTTGCTACAATACTCAGCGAAAAACTGATCTCTACTCTAGATGTTGAGTCGATACTATTGATTCTATGTCAATTATTGAATTAACCCACATCTTAGTTGTACGGTTGCATGGAGTTTCATTGAGGTATGCGAGGGCATAATAAATACCGTTATTGTAGGCAAGCATTCCTACTGTTGCTCTAACTGACCGTTGAGACACTTACTTCGTTCTTTGGTAGTAATTGCGGCGATCCGTATATTCGCCATATGGGAAAGAAATCACATAATATTCACGTTCGTCTTGGCCGTCGGTCTGATTAGCCCAATTGTCACCAGTGTAAGTCATTTATCGAATATTATCTCCGAAAAGAGTTTGTTTTGATCTTAATTATTAGTATTACGCAACGACACGTGTCTTCTCGGCTTTTAAACCGCCGCTGACTGGATGTGGACAGCACTCTAGTCTGCCCACGGACGCACGTCTCATAAGGAATGGCGATGAATTCTTGTAAGTTGCATCATGGGGGTTGCCGGCGTTGTATCCTGCTCATGCTCATTTCCGCAGCTGTACGTCTCTTCCCGGTGTATACTTTGTGGCTCTGACATCGTCCCAAAAGTTCTTTTAGAAGCCGTGACTGCAGCATTATTTGAATGTGCAGTCATCATTCTCACTTGGATTAAAACGGCGCACATTCAGAGGGCACTGCGTAGCATTAATTCAGCTGAAGGATCCAAAGGAATATCTTATCTTCTTCTACGTCATGGTAAGAGAACTACTAGGCTGCAATAATCGTCTGGCTGATTCACGAGGAACCGTGGCTCCAATCAGGAGTCGTCCATTTTGTGTAAGCTCCTTCCCATACTCCTCGTATCTCCCAATACTCATATTTCGCGCAGCACTGTAGCGGTGCTAGGTGTCCTCGGATTTTTGGGCGTTGTTATTGAGGTATGACAGCCTACATGTGACAGTAAATCCTCCGCTCAGCGTTATATCATAGCGCTTGTACAATATTTCTGCCATAACAGCCACGTCCGTTTATTTTTACACTATAGCCTAACTATTTTCATTCTGACTTGTCACACAGATTAACATCTATACTCGTGTCGAGACTCATTCTAGATTTACGAGATAATTATGTGTCGAGTGAAGCCGTCACCGACGTATCCCTCCGTTTACCCCATACGGCCACCCTGCAATTCTCCTCACCACAATCAAGTCGCTTTATAGGTAACCTCGGCGGCACTCTCAGACTTGATGATGACGATGACGACGAGATGGGGGTAGAGGAAGCGGAGCTGGAGCTAGAATGCGGTGGCGGAGATAGCCACGAGTATGGTCCTGCGGACGACTGTGAAACCCCGCCCATACAAGCTTCATCCTCAGTGATTACCGAGAGCCGCATGGATGCTGTAGAATGATAAGTACGATATCAGTTATGTACTCTGCTATACCGATATAATTTCATTTCACAAAGAACAAGAGCATACTGCGGTAGATGGGTGTACGCGATCGTAAGGTATCTCTGAGCATTCTGAATCGTACCATCCGAGCACCCTACTCTATGTTTGAGAGTCTAGTGTTTAACGTTCAGTAACGACTAATCCGCAATTAAGACACCCATAATTTTATCGACAGTAGGTTAAGCTATAATATGAGATTCCTAAACAGCTTTCGCATTAGACACTGCTCGCGCGACGTTAAGAGTATTTATGCGTCCTCACCTCTATAATATGTGTCATGTCGCCGCTCGAAAAAGAAGATTGTGCGCTCTGCACGAAGTCTGTGGAATTAATGTGCACGGCGCTTTGTGGTTTTTGTCCTTCCACTACTGGCATGTGCTGAGGCCGATTTTGAATTTCTGATTCGGAATCGTCGGCCGCAGTATCGTCCTCCCCAAAGTATACGGACTCTAAGAGTGTTCCAATGGAAATTTTTGTATTAAATCGAACTGTTGACGTTTGCATTGTGCTTCCAAGGTCGGACTGGTTAGCTGCTTGCCTCAGATTTAGCATAAACCGACACATTAAAATCGAAGGTAGCCTAAAATTGGAGAATGAGGTTTCCTTGAAGATTGTGATGACGAATTGAAACACACATATTAGCAAGGGGAACCATGTAATTCGGCCGTCCGTCGTGCCACTGAAAAACCCCTTAGTTATAGCTAATAAGTAATGTGCAGTATTACGACGTACAATATTGTCCCAGAGGAGTTGGACAACGTTGATAGCTAGAAATCCACTACCAAGAAACACTCCGTGGTTGCTCAGATACAGAGGGCGAGTAAAACTCACATGAAGAAAACGGTACCTGTCCCATATCACAATAAAATAGTCTGTACATCAAAAATCGATACAAAAACGAGACTCGGAGGTACACTCACCGTCCCTGATAAGAACCTCGCTCAAGGGGACTCTGACACAGCGACGGGAAGCTTCCCGCACACTGCCAATCGCTTTCCTCCAGGCAACGATGAGGGCAATAGCGTCGGCGGCAATGTTGGTAATGCGCAATGCCAGCGATACTATGAAATGATAGCTTATTACTATATATGATATGCAAATTCACCGACCACCACCTACTCCTATACACAAGTTCAAACTAATATCAGCGATATACTTGCATGCACAGAAAAAAGAACAAACCGAATTTCCTGAGCTCGAGTATCTGGTGACAGGGCAGCACATGTAAGAGGATCCGAGGTAAACTGGATCGGTGCTTGGATGAATAATACCTATGTGTGTATACATCATGTGTCAGTAAGGATATCTACTGTAAGCCAAACACTGTACAAATGACTGACCAGATCTGCGAATGCCAGCACTCCACTAAGAGAGAAGACTAGAAGAAACATCCAGATATTTCTGTTGCAAAGTGCAGCCGTGCGAATTCCTGTGAAAACTAAGAGCAAGGAGAGTTACAGCGGTTTCGAGTCAAGAAGTAGCTGAATGAGACCGACGTGCTGATGTGAGCAATATAAGAAGGGTCAACGCATCTGAGAGTACAATCTCCGCTACACAGCTTTGACTCGTTAGCTAGACTATGGGGGAAGGAAAAAAAATGCAGCTACCTCTGTAAAATACGCGTCAGGGATGCGATAATTGAAAATTAAGCCCACGCACAATACGGGTTAGAGCGGGAAGCAGCTGTATGATGATCATTAAAAGGGTTGCATATCGGCTGCAAAGGAAAATAAAAGTAGACAAAGTCCACTTTCGGGCCCAGATATGATTGACCTCTTGATCGAACGTGGTAAGCCACTCATAGGAATAACATGCTGATATTGTGGTTATGCTCTCGTGTTAGAGTATGTGGGCCGCGACTTTACCTGTAGTAGCTACCACTACTTGCATAAAAGTAATACTGCGTATGAATGACCCATCAGCAGGCCGCCTAGACCCATTCACATGAACGACAACTTACGATTGTTGTAGCTCGGTGACTCTAGCACTATTGTTTTGTGACGAGCCAGACATGACGACAATCCTAGACGGAGACGAGAAGGGGTATGATATGCGGAAAGGAAGACAAGGGGCGGAGGAAAGGTGAGGGTCGTTATATAAAGCTAATAAAATAGGTCGTCGCATCGCACTCGGAGGGTTCAGATTGAACTTAATCCTTGATTCAAAAAGAACAGGGTTGGGTGGCTAAACTGAGCCAAAGGGTGAAGATGCTGAGCATCTTTCTCCGGATAGCAGCTGGAATGAAGTGCAGATTACCGCTGCAGAGAAGGACAATTTCTAAGATGGGGAATAGAGAGTTCATGTTTGAGTACTGAATACCCATATCAGCTAAAGCGCTTTTGGAAAAGATTGCAACATTCACAACGCACCGCAATCTCTCCCAATTCAACCGATCGACTCGGAATACCGAACCTAAACGCTGCGCTTTCACGGTCGTGACAGCTGCATTTGGTGGCAAACGAGACTAGAAGCAAAGATGAAAAAATTAGACGATGACCGTTGTCGGATGAAGTTGCTTCCTCCCACAGAGATAAGCGATCCTTGCGAGGAAAAGCTTGTTGTGCTAACTTGACCAACTAACGAGCGGCCGGTAGTGATCATCTTTAGGTCAATGAGCCTGATTTCGATCTAGAACCGCAAGCTTGTATCAAAGGATGCAGGCATAACACTTCGAAGAACGTGGAACTCACCGTGGTACTACCCATAACAGATCCCGCCGCATCGTGAGCGCCGGACTACGCTAATCAAGGCAAGGACAAGAGCAATGACAATCACGAGACTGAGAATGAGTGGTCTTAGTGGATGGGTGAAAACGACGCAGACCCTCACTGAGCCTCAATCGCAAGGCAAATACGTAGAACTCCATTGACGAAAGCGATATTTCGCGGAATGGTTGGCCCATACACGAGCTAGACCTGAGATATATGAGGGAGGTCCCTCGTCATACGTGCATAAATGGTTCGATTGGTTTGACTATCTGACGAGAGGAATAGCGTATCTAGCTACGCGGACAAACAAGCGATGTAAGATAGGGTAAGTGAAAGATAGCATCACTAGCTCACCTTAATACAGTATCGAATGCTAATCATCGTACCTTTAAGCTCCTTCGCTCCTTAGCTCAGACAAGTACTTCAACTCTCCAGCTTCACGATATGAGCGCTCCTGAAGGTAGCATTGTATCATGGAAAGGGAATCAAACGGGCACGTAAGCGAGTTGGAGGATATATGAATACGCGGTAGATTCTGCACCGTTATATTGACCGAGCAGTGTCGAGTCTCTGGAGTAGCGGCTTCAGACAACAACGCGCAAGTTCAGAGCCTAGCTGCTCACCTGCTTCGACAATCCTGACGCAATTTTGCCATGCACCCCATCTTTTCCTACACCCAGACGTTGTCCCCATCTCCAAAATCCGGACGCTAGAGCAGCGTATACAGCATCTGTCTTCTGCGGTACGATAGTGTCACAGTCTTGAGGCATGGCCGAGCCGACCACGACGGCTGACTTGTAACCCATGCTGTAGGTGATATATGGTATCGCTTCGACAGACTATGTTACGGAGAGTATTTTAGGCATAGCTATAACGAACAGGTTAAGACTGATCGAGTCACATCGTAGGTCGACACGTACTAAACTTCTGAACAGCGTGTAGTAGATACGCTTAGTAAAAGGACACGATGGGGTACGTGCATGTAGTAGAAGAGCACCTTATTCAGAAGTTAGCAAATAGAGAACCTAACAAAACGAAGATACGCACGCACCAGTGGATAGACGTCCCTCTCTCAAACATCCGAAGACTTCACAATCCCCTCCCCTAGATCGCGTACCGTGCTGAGGACACGTCGAAGGATTCGAACGGGCATGGACTATTGAAAGGCTCCTCCAGCATAGACATAGACATGGCATGACGGCCGTCCACCCAGATAGTCAACCAAGCGTCGTATTCGCGTCTGTATAACATCCCGACCCGTATCCGTAAGACGGTCAACTTCAAACTTGCGTCGTTCATGACGAAACACGACTCTCACCATGACACTACCCCTCACACAGCGCAGCTACCTAATCCACAAGGTTCCTCTCAGCCCACAGCGAGACACGACTACTTAGCAGCGAGGCAGCGAGGTTCGAGTCTGGGGTGCAAGTGAGATGACGGTGAAGAGCAAGTTCAAGACGCTCAAAGTACGAGCAGGCGTCGAAGACTCGAAGTCGTATACTCAAACGTCCAAGATCTCCCAACCACAGTACTCTACATACTCACTCGGGTTCAGCATCCCGAGTTAACCCACAGAGCACACTTTGGTATGAATGTCTAAATTAGCATTTTTTCCATTTCTATCATAGCAAAGGATGATAAAGGAACGTCACGATCGTCGTGTCGTCGTCGGCACCATCTACGTACGTACTTCAAAAGTAAAACCGAGAACTATGTAAAAAAAGGTGTTTTCAAAAGTGGTTATAAGGGGGAAGAAGACGTATGTACGCAATGGCCAACGTTCGGTTGAGTCATGACTATTAGACGTTAAAGAGAAAAAGGAAACAACGGGAGGGGGGAGAACGACGTAAGACAAGTGATGGACGTGAAGGAAGCGTGTAAACGATGCGAATAATTAAACTCACAAACACATAGAGTCATCGTGAATAACGGAGGAAAACCAATCCGAAAAGCGATTACCCCACCCAAGTCCTCGAGCGACAACGCATGATCCAAACCGAGAGAAACCACGACCGCGGTGAGAGGAAACAGGGAGAACAGAAGCCCACCCACTTTCGGCCAGTGTATCGGAACATCGTCGAGGGAGACGAGAGGTGATTAGGGGGATAAAAAACGGATAGTATTATAGAACGATGACACCGGTGTAAGTGGGATAATGCTGGCGCGACCGTTCGGTCGGGTATAGATACCATGAGTGACAAATAGGGGGGAATTGGTACAGGTGTGTAGGATTGCGTTTGTGCTTGAGTTCTTATTAGCGGAGGAGTAACACGTCTACGCGGTCGGTCGAGAAGGATGGCGGGCGAGCACGGAGCCCGTCTGCGCAGCCTGGATACTCGAGAAACGACGGAGCTCCTCGGGCTTGACCGAAACCTTTTGCCTGAAGCCGACCTTGTGGGCAGCACGACGCAAGAACGAGACACGGTTGGAGTACAGTGACTCGTGGATGGACGCGGCACGGGACTGGGTACGGTGGACAGGGATGCCACTGGCGGCCTGCTTGGTCTCAGAACGGAGAGTAGCCTCGTGACGCTCACGGAGGTACTTGATGACAGTTGCCTTCATGGCGAACTTGATCAAGTCCATGGGCAAGAACCAGACAATATCCTATAAGCGATGCATATCAGTGATGAGCGGCAAAACAAGACAAAGAAAAAACATACCCAAATCCAAACAATACCGATCCAACCACCCTCAACGGCCTCGATCTCAGTGAAGCCCCAGTTACCATAGGCAGCAATGATAGAAGAGACAAGCTGCGCAAGGCAGAAGGCGCAGAACAGCGCGACTGAGGGACGCTCCATGAAGAAGAAGCCGTGGGAACGAGTGATGAAGATGAGGGCCTGCGAGATAATGGCGACCTGCAAGTAGACAACGGTGTGGAGCTTGCGATCGTTGTGGTTGCCGGCAGCGGTGGTAGCACCGTTTTGGAAGTGGACGCCGAAGGCACGGAAGAACCAGTCGGTCTTGATGGCAACGGCGACGAGGGCGATGGTGGAGAGGGTGAGATACAGACCGTAAGCGATGGCGTAAGCGAAGATCTCAGCCAAGTTCCAACTATCGGGCTCCATAGACGGCAAGACACGATCGACGGAGAGAGTCATGATGGTACCGTCGTTGAGAAGGGCAATAACCAGGACCATGAAGGGGGGGAAGTCGAACTTGAAGGCGAAGGCGAGAATGGCGAAGCAAACGACAATACGGATGGTAACGGCGCAAGCGTAGATGGAGTAGTTACGCATACGCTGGAAGATGACACGAGAACCGCGGATGGCATGGACAATGGTAGACAGACCGGGCTCAGTCAAGACGATATCGGCAGCACCACGGGCAGCGTCAGTGGCACCTTCGACAGCGATACCGACGTTGGCACGAGAGAGAGCGGGGGCGTCGTTGGCACCGTCACCAGTCATGGCGCAAAGGTGACCAAGACCCTGGAGACGCTTGACGATCTCGTACTTGTGCTCGGGGAAGACTCCAGCGAAACCATCAGCGTCGAGGATCATCTCGTCGAGGGTGTTGAAGCGGCCTCCGGGCTCGGGACCGTCCTTGAGCACCTTGGCGGGGTACATGTGATCACCGAGGCCGAGACGACGACCGGTTTCCTTTGCGATAGCGAGCTGATCACCGGTAACCATCTTGACACGTACACCGAGAGCCATGGCGTCGTCGATGGTCTGCTTGGTATCGTCACGAGGGGGATCGAAGATGGACAAAAGACCGATAAGCTCAAAGCCGTTACCCTCAGCCTCGAAGTCATCTCCATCAACCTCCTCATAAGCGACAGCCAGGGCACGAAGACCACGAGAAGCGAACTCCTCGACATCGGCCTCGAGACGGTTCTCGAGCTCCTCAGTCTTGTTACGGGTGCAAAGCTCGATGATGATACCAGTCATACCCTTAGTGACACGCTTGAGCTTGCCGGTAGCCTCCTCGCGGTAGGTAATCTCGGTACGCTTGTCGACGGGGTTGAAGGGCTTGAAGTCGAGAAGCTTGATACCAGCGCGAGCGCGAGAGGGATCTCCAATGGAGCCAACGACACACTGGTCAATGGCGTCCTGGTTCTCGGTACGGGAAGCGTAGGCAGCGAGCAGGATGACATCATCCTGAGAGAATGAAGCGTAGGTCTTGAGGGTAGTCTTATCGATGGTGAGCTTGTTGGTGGTCAAAGTACCGGTCTTGTCAGAGCAAAGGATGGTGACGGCAGCCAACTCCTCAATAGCGGTGATACGGGTGACAATGGCCTTGTACTTGGCGAGCTGCTGAGCACCGACAGCGAGGGTGACGGACAAGACAGTGGGCATGGCAATGGGGATACCGCCGATCAAAAGGACCAGGATATCGTTGATGCCACGACGATAATGGTAACGGAAACCGGCATACAAGCAGAAAATCTCGGCGATGATGAAGATACCAATGACGACCAGGCAGAAAGAACCGATCTGAGCCAAAATCTTCTGCAAGTGACCGGTGGTGTCATCGTCTTGACCGACGAGCGAAGCAGCACGACCGAAGAAGGTGTTGGCACCAGTGGAGATGACGACACCCTCAGCTTCACCCTGCTTGCAAGTAGAGCCGCTGAAAAACCGTTTGTAAGTAAAATATCGAGACAGAACTCATTAGAGACGACTTACGAGAAGCACTGGTCACCGAGTTTCTTGCTCTGGGGGAGCGACTCACCCGTGAGGGCGGCCTGGTCGATGGAGACGTTGATAGCCTCAACGAGACGGCAGTCAGCGGGAACAATGTCACCAATCTTGAAGGCGATCATGTCACCAGGAACGAGGTCGGCAGAGTCGATCTCGCTCCATGAGCCGTTACGCTTGACCTTGGCCTTGGGGGCGAGCGAGTCCATGAGGGCCTTGACAGCGTTACCGGCATTCCTCTCTTCGTAGAAACCAATGGCGGAGTTGATGAATAGCAAAAGGACGATACCGACGAAATCCTCCCAATCCGGAGGCATGTGCTCTCCGTTAGAAAGGACGATAGCGACGAGGGCGGCGGCTTCCATGACCCACGAAAGCGGGTTCCACATAAAACCGAGGAACTAAGGGAAAAGGCACCGGGCGTCAGTCTTATTCGTTTGACGCTCCAAACATAGAACGCGGCTGACGTCAAAGAAACCGCCAGCGCGCGAGGGGGGAGCGACATACCTGAAGGAAGGGGTTCTGTTCCTCTGACTCGAGCCTGTTGGGACCAAACAGTTCGAGACGACGGGTTGCCTCAGCAGTGTCAAGACCTGCGTCTGTGCACTGCAAAAGCTTGAAGACATCGTCGACGACGATAGTCTCCAGATCAACTTTATCCTTGTCATACAAGTCCTCAGCGCGAAGTTGAATCAGGGACATGTCAACCTTCGCGTCTGGAAACAAAACGAATGGCGTTAGTCCCTCGAGAGGAGGGTGAGACTGAGCAATGACAACTTACGAGTCGCTTCTTCCTCTTCATGACCGAAATCCTTGTACTCTCTCTTCTTCTTCTCAGGCGGGGGTGCCGTGGTGGCTGCCTCCGCGGGGGGAGGGACTTTCTCGTTTGTATCGGACATGCTGAGGTGAAGAACCGGGGAGTGAGTAGTATTGGAGAGGTTTTGCGACGTAGGACGTCTGGGGAACGGAGGCTAGAAGAGCACCCGAAAGGGCTTTCTGCAGCGTAAGCTTGCTCTAGATGAGCGGAAGGGCTGAAGACAGCAATACAGAGCGGATGGATGGAAGGAGAGGGACGAAGAGAAACTCGACCAGCTCGAACCTGCCCGGTTTATATTCGCTCTCCGGCCAATCCGACAGATCAAAATGCGACCAAACAACACCAAGCAGATCTTGGGCGTCAGCCTCCGTTCGTCTGCGAGAAAAATTAACGATATTTTTTTTCATCCGTGCGGGATATCGGACCAAAGTTGCCGATGCCGATACTGGCTATTCTTGGACGAGATTGGTGACCAAATCGCCTCTCTCGTCCGACGCACAGTTCCACCCAGTTCCTATCCGTCCCTACTTATCCCATTCCTCGCGATTTACCAGGTTTACGCTTTTAGGACATGTCCTCCTGACTTGTCTGCGGGGATCCCACTGCGCTCTAACACCGTTCGCGTGCACTCAGAAAAGTATTATTATTATTATATTTCCGTCCAATCAGCGCGTGGATATCTCCAACCTGCTATCATGTCTTCTTTAGGCACGCCTGTCGACATCCATCCATCATCGAACTCTCGAAATCATAATCTCACAAGTCCACAACATCGACCACCCGTATATTCCCTGCCTAGCTACCTCCAAAACGCACTCTCTTCCACCTCCAGGGTATGTTAGCTGGGCATCCAAACATCACCGGCGTCGACCGCCCACCGGTCTGTCCTATCCTCCCCTCCCCTCCCCCCATGCCGCACCTTCCGCCCGCAACTTCCGTACCATCGTCTCAACCCCCATTTCCCATCAAAGAAACCCCCGTCCATCCAAAGCCTGTTGTCCATTTGTCTCATTCATACTATCCGAGAGTTAATGTAAGCCGGTAAGGACAGAACAGCCATCATGGTCATCAATCGCAGCCACCCAAGCTTCGTTGTTCATCATGACATTGTCAAACACTTCTCTTTCTTCTTCCTTGACTTGACACTACAGTAGCTAGCTAACCATACGTACGAGGCTGTGCGTCGGGCGTCGGCGTCGTCGTCTACACAAATTGCAGCCTTTGCATGCATCACCGGGTCCAAAATATTGCGTGTAAGTCACATACCCCTTGAACCGCTTCCAACTCTAGCTCGTTGCACTCACACCTATACAACCTCACCCACTTCCGTCTAGATACCAGCCAACCACGAACACGCACAAGACACCCAAAGAACTCTCACGCCCTCGCTTCTTTCTTCCTTCCTCATTGGCTTGGCGGGTGGATTTTCATACAGTTCAAATGTTCACTTTGCACGTAAAGAGAAAATCATTATACCACGGACGGTAGACGACAGACGGACGGAAAATAAAACAGGACAACCCACAGCTGGGGTTGCTATGCTGCGCCCTACCGTCCCAACAACCAGCCAATAGCAATTTCCCACTCCACACTCCCTCTCGCTCTTCTTCTTACCTCCGTATTTGAGTATACATATACTAGAGTCCAATTCGTTTCCCCCCACCGTCCTCACGCAAACCCCGCGTGTTCCTCGAGGCAGGCGAACATACGCACGGGTACGTCGACATTGCAGACGATTTCTAGACTTCCAGATACTTCCGCTTTCAAACTCTCTCAATTGTGCACGTTCAGATATCCGGTGCGTTAGCGTCTCGTCTCTCCGCCCAGCTAAACCGCTAGACTCTTCCATCCATCTATCCGTCTATGTACGTCGGTCGGATGACGACTCAGGGACTTTACAGATACGTCTATGGCAAGTAAGCCTTAACGTACGTCACTATATACGCTAATTAACACCACCACCACCACCACCACCACCGCCTCTAACAACGGATTTCACACTCGTCTATATACGCTACAAATCTTCTCCCCTCGCAACCCCCGCTCAGCGAGCCTACTCACGTCTACCTCGAGGCACGGTGAAGTAGGCTCACAAGCTTATTGAGCTTCTTGGGTTCGGTCCTTATTCGTATACCTCTCCTCTCGTTTCTTCTTGCTTTCGTCTTTATTCTCTCTTATCCCCTCCTTCGACGATATTGATAAAGGCAACGATAGAATTTCCAGATTCCATTTGAGCAGACAGGTGTGGATTTTATACCTCATTTACGTCTACCGACGTCGCACACTCTATTTGACAGTCTGTGACCCCACTCTCTCCGATTCCAGTCGTATAGATAGTTCTTGACGAGGGTGCAAGTTGATATATATGAAGTCTCGCGATATCCTCCGAGGTGCGAACCGGCGAAGATGGGTATGTGGGGTGCTCGGTTGATGTCTATTGAGTAAAGCACCGTACTCACGAGGATACACAACCGCAAGAGTTCTAGTAGCCCGGAATTCGATTAGCAACTTTACCAGTAGCATTGGCTTCGATTCGTCAAGCTTCAAGCTCAACTTCAAGCAAACTCGTCGGTCTCTTGCTCTCGTTGTTAGCTTGATTTGACGTTTGGGGAAAGCACGTATACGACGATAGTAAAGTAAGCAGCACACCTACCTACTACTGACCAATTATCGATCAACAAACATCATTAATCCAAAGAGCTCGTGATGCATTGATGACTGACCACACCTACATATCAGCACACGGCAAAAAAGTAATATATATCAAAACACACAAAGTCTTCAATCTCGTATCTCGAATCTCGTCGGAGAGGTCGAGAGAGAGATCCAGATTTTTTCGAACAAGTACAATCCATAACGAGACATATCAACTATCACTTAAAACTGAGATCATCTTCCAGATCTTCTGACAGTTATACAGTAACTTGCTTGACGCGAAAAACTCGTTTTCGCCTCCCCGTCGGGTAACCTCTCCCAATAACCGGTATGTCCGAGCGAGAGACCCCCATTCTACTCGTCCGTCGGACGACGATAAGCTGTAAACTGGCTTGCGTTAACGACGCGGGTGATGGGGGTTACCGTGGGTTTTAAATAAGGTAGGTTTGGGATTCCAGGTGGGATTATGTAAGGTACTAAGGTTCCTTAGCTCTTTGGCTTGGCGAGTTCGCGAGTTTCGTTCTTATACCTCGCTACATATCGTAGAGCTGAGATCTATTACTTGGCTATAGTCTGATAGTACTTGGAAGTTTAACCCCGTTCATATCCGACGTCAACATTGAAGACACTAGACTTCTACTTGGCAAGACTACGTCGATAGAACACTATGGAAGTAGCAGCAGCAGCAGCAGTAACGTTTGATCTCGACTCTCGACTCTCGACTCTCAAGGAAACCGAGAAACCCTCAGCCTCATCATAAACGTAGAGCAAGCCTTAGATACAACTCTATCAGATCTCACGGAACCAACTGGCGTCGGGCGTCGAGAACGTTGAGGCTGAAAAATTCCTTGGGCGAGGTCCAGGATTGAAGGGGGTTCTAGGCTTTCAATGAATTCGAATCGCCTGAGCGACCTTAAACCCGAATATATTCAAACTTTTATTTACACGTTAAGATTCAATTATCCAAGGTTTACTTGAATTGCTTTTGAGGAAAGTAGTACGGTCGACCTCGACTCTAGAGTCGACTCTCGTCCGCGTTTATTCCGACATGAATCTAGGCCTTCTCAGAGTACCGTACTAGTTACTCGTCATACTTTCTACTTGTTTTCTGTAATAATCCTCGACGCCCTCTCCCCTGACCGACGCCTTTCCACGCTATTCGAATCCGAGTTCTACCTTCCGGCCGGTACAATCGAGCCTGTCTACGCGCTCCGAGGGGGGATATGGTTTATTTTTGATGGACGATGATATCATACCATTGTGAGCGTTTGCCACGAAGATGAGACATTGCACGTATGATTTACGGCCCTCGTAGCGCTTAGCCTCAGTGTATGGGGTGGGTAGGGTTGTACGATCCCGTCGGTTCACTTCGAAAGACATTATTATGCGCTCTTACACACCAGCATACGCGAAGAAGGTTAACGTTTGTCAGTCTATAGATAAGCAGCGTGTGTTTGAAGCAAATATAGCCTCGAGGGAGGGAGATACGACGCTATAGCATGAGGTGGTGTCAACTATGTACATACGACACATCCTACCCCGCATTGCCATTCAATTCATATTCGTACTCCCCCCTCCCTCGAGCCTCGAGATCACTCACCCGCTCTAATTTCGACAAAACACCGAGGAGCAAATCACCTGCAGGTCTCAAGGAGGACTCGGCGAACACAAAATCTGAAATGACTGGCCAATCGCTGTCTTTGTATATACACACGATTGCCACATGTTCAACGACGAACTTGTCATCGTCGTCGTGCCACCTTGCCGTCGTTGACCGGGAGTTTAATATTACAGAGGAATTCCTAAAATAGGCAAGTATCGGAACCTCGTATGTAAGAGCTAATAATAATGCGAACAAGACTTGGTATACACTTGGCAAGCTGATGCTAGCTTTTTGTTATTCTTGGCAAGTTCTATAGACCGTGTTCCGAGAATTGAGACAAGCGGGGTCCAAGAGAATTATACGGTCGGGGCAGGATGCGCGAAGAGACGGAAAGAAGGAGGGGATGGAGGGTCTTTCGGTTTGTTGGATATCTGCACATGTGCCATGTTCGGATATACAAGTACGCAGGAGAATCGGATTTCGGTTGTTGTACTCTCCCATCAGCGTGCGCATATGGGTGCACAAGGCACGGTTGATTATATTGTAACGTTGATTACTATATCGTTGATTACTTTGTTTTTATTTTTTGTAGTGTGTCTTCTACAAGCACAGTAAGTAAAATGAAAGGAGGGAATAAGAGCGTTCTGGTGTTCTTCTGATTTCCTGGACTACCCGCGATGCCTGCCGCTGCCGATGCCGATGCCGCGGCAAGGACTTATATTTATCAAAATCACCATATCCGTCCGAGATTGGGACCAAAAGTGAGCGGGGGGAGGTGATTGGACGGAGGCGAGGGTTTGCGCCAGAAGGCGGGAGATCTGGGATTGAGGGACGTGTGATGGATGAGATGGCCGATGATTCCGAGTCGATCGGGTGCCATCGTCGCGGTTGCACGGGCTCTGGCGCAGGGCGGACTCTCAGTGAACTTGCATCACGTGATCTCACCTGATAGCGCTGCCCCGATCAAAAGTGATGAGGAGAGAGTCATCAAGGGTGTATAAAGAGGCGTCCTCACCGGCTCCCCCTCGTCGGACGTCGTTATCCGTCGGACAACACGCCATCCTCGACAGCCTACAAGTGCTCGCAACAAGGTACTATCTCTCCTTCCTCCCCTCAAAAACGGCATTTGCACTTACCCGCCATCCGCAAAAAAAGATCCCTATCAATTCCACCACCGACCAACTCTTCTCGTTGCCCCCCACCCACCCACTTGGCAAAAAGGACGCGCGATCCTATCCCTCAGCCTATCAATAACCCAGCGAGTCGTGTGACACGAGTCTGAAGGCAGAAGGGGCTGGATCCTCTGTCCGACCTGCGTTCATAAGGCTGCGATAGGAACGACCTCGGATTCCACCGTGAGACCCCTTCCCGTTCCATCCTTCCTCCTCCTACCCCTTGACGCCATCCGTCCTCCTGAGAACAACCACCCTCTCAGCAGCAGGTAAGCGCAAACAAACCCTTCTTGTTGCCTACGACTCACAATAACCACAACGCAGCCTATTATTATTCTCATCCCCGAGGTAATTTCGAAATGACTCGGGTTAGTTTGGTTTTAACCAACACAGGGGTTCCATCCGCAGAGACCTTTGGACCTCTAGTCCATCCCGCGGAACACGTTCCACCCATCCAACGTTGTCGCTCAGCTGGTTCGAATCTGGAACTTTCTTTTGCACGCGTCGAGGCTACCACTAGTAGAAAGTTGTTTACAGACCGTTCAGGTGAGTGGAGCTATATAGGTCGATTTTTGCTTGGGCCCATTTGCGTCATTCATTCCTACGGCGTTCGTCGTCCGATGGGGTCTGGTTTATTGAAGGTCGTCTTTCTAGACGTGGGATTTTCCAAGTTCTCCTGGCATCGAGACTCGAGACTCGTGGTTTCGTAGGGAACATAGCATTCTACGCTAGTACTTGGCATTAACCACGGAAATGGTAGAGACAGGTGCGGAGCCCCAAAGCTGGATTTTTGGTCTTTGGTTTTTTGTACTAGACGCGTTCTGGAATCCGGAGTGCTGATGCTAGTTCCAACGACTCGCACGTGGTGCGCCTCATCCAGCTCGGAACGACTTCCAGACCCAATATTCCCCCTGCCTCCCCTCTTCTAACTCGCTACGTCAAACTCTCTGACCTTACAACGACCATCTCTGCCTCTGCCTCTGCCTCTGCATATCCACTACCCCCACATCTCTTCGCCCACTTTTATACCCTCCAATATCTTCAAACCTCTAGCATCCATACCTACCGATGCGATGAAATCCACGTTCACGAACGTAGAACCACCGACTGTCATGGAATCTCGCCCTCCTTCCCTCTCCTCCGTACTTTTACATCCTACCTCTTTTGATCTTAGCATACACCGTACAAGTAGGTAAACAGTACGTGTATTATACTTAACGCCGCTTCGAGCAATACAAATATTCAATGATGTCAATAAACGTTGAGGAAGTTTGGAATCGCTCGAGTCTGCCTGTTCTGACCGCCCGGCGTTGAGATTCGAGGACGTTAGTACTAGGCTAAGATCTAGAGCTGGAAGAGGTTGTTGATAAATTTTATCTAAGCGCCATAAACGCGATCACGTGTCCGTCCTGGAAAACGCGTTCGAGTCGCGGCTACTAGGGGGTACAGCACTTACTTCAAGTTGGTGTACATAGTCGTCGCATCCGTCGCGGTTGGAGAGTTCGGGAAAATGAATTTGTTAAAATCCAAGACCAGGGTCGCTTTAACAGTATACGTAGACGTTCCCACTGAGGGTCCCTACCTTCAAGTTCCTACTTGTTGTGATCGATGTTAGAACGCGGGAGGACTGAGAGGAGGAGAGTCGGTGTGGAGGTTGTGTATGATGAGTATGATGAGGATTGATGTTGGTCTATGCTAATAAGTTGAGGTGAGTTTGAGTGAAGAGAGGGAAGAACGTACGTCTCGATGGAAGTCGGTGCATCGCTGAACGCCTATGACATCCTTTAGGTAGTTCCTTCGCTTTGACACGAACAAACAAAGAAAAAAGGAAAATGACCGCGGTACGGATGGGAATTAGATTGAGGATGTTGAGGAGTAAGAGTGTCCTGTGTAATAAAAGATGAGTAAGTAAACGTCGAGGAAAAGTTGTTCACCTATGAAGTGTACCGATACTAGAATATGTACAGTCCGTGCTGGTGTTAGAGGGGAGGGGAGCGAGTCAATCAACCACGAACACTCGACACCAAAAAAAACTAGACCTAGCGAACCGACCAGAGAGAGACTCACCATAAGATACCTCCCCCCTCTATATTTCCTCCTCCTCCTCCTCGTCGAGTTCAAAACTCCAACGTTACACCTTCCATCGAACACCCCAAACGTGTGCGTCTAGGTGAAGGCGATAGCGATGCCTTCAAAGAGCACGACGCTGATGATCGTGCTCAATATTGCTGCAATATATGATTATGTTGAGTTAGGTCATATCCCGATTGATTGGAAAAGAGAGAACGTACACCTGGGTAGAGTTGTCAGATCGGGAAAGGGAGGACGCCGAAAGAAGGAAGAAGGAAGAAGAAGGAAAATGTTCAGAGATTCGACGAGTGGAATTCGTACTGGTTTTTAGAGATGTCAGTTGTATGCATCCTGTGTTCGGAGGAGATGGGAGAGCGTAGAAGTCGAGCGCCGTAAAGTAGTAGTAAGGCGTTGTCGTAAGCGATTGGCAGTGTCTTGGAAGATAAGCAGGGTTGCTTGCTGTGCTGGTAATGGAGTATACGAGGCCAAGGGATAGTATACACCGATGGATGGGATGAAGTTCCTGTTGGATATTGCGTATAGACAGAGTGCGGGTGACATACAACACAATAGAGAGTACCTCAGCTCCAAACCCCGCAAGGATAGTACACCTATCGACCCAATACCAAACTCATATGTCAGTGCTTGTATTACCGTGGATGAAATGGAACTCAACGCCTAGTATACGCACAAGTACCGTATCAAGCTTCGAACTACTACGAGAGTTGACGAAGGGCTTGAGCTTTTCAAACATGTAATGA
>MU274959.1:0-97669 GCA_022160335.1 Irpex rosettiformis
GTCGATGTACTTAGTTAGTATCATGGCCGTGCGCCTCTATACTTGAGCTTGTGGGCTAGGCTTGTCACTCACTGATCACTCACTGCCGCACTATCTGACTCGCGGAATTAGTAGCATTAACTGAATATTTCAGTGAAAAAGAGATGAGTAAAGTTCACGTTCGGTTCACTGAAAAAGCGTGACTCACCGATTGGCCACCGAAAATCCGTGAGACGCCCGGACATCAGTAACACTTTAAGTAACGGTCACTGACTTTAGGGCGCACAGTGATGATCGAGTGCGCGTAGACGTGGATATATACGTATACTATAATACAAGGCCAACTTTTGCAAGCTGACGGTATAATATATAAGACTCTCAGCCTTCGCAGCAGAATTACACTTCACTAAAGCAAGACGTCCATGATATCATAAACGAATGTATCACCGCACTATCTATAACTTCAAAAAAGCACGGTCGAACAGCTCAAAACATTGCACACCAATCACAATTTGATTGTTCAACAGCCCACTTCAGTCACAACTTCGAGTCCATGAACATCTCTGTTCTCTGCCTCCCTTCTCCGTACTCTGTCAATACATCTTCCTCTTAAACAGGCACAGTCCCCTTCAACCTAAAGTCCCTGCTACTCGCACCCACAGAGAACGTAATCTTGCCCTTAGGCTTGGCCCAACCTTGATGCACAACATCCCACACGCTCAAATCATACCTCGAAAGGGTAATCGTGACCGTCTTCTTCTGGCCTTGGCGCAAGTAGACGTCGTCGAAGCCTTTGAGTACTGAGGGCGGCTCGCCAGCAGAGGCGGGATGGTGGAGGTAAAGCTGGGTGATCTACGCGAGAGTTAGTACCGGTCAACAGGGAGAAAGTAGTAAAGACGAAGAAGAACCACTAACCTCTCCGCCATCGACGTCTCCGGTGTTCTGCACCTCAAATTGCACCTTCACGAGCGGCCTATGCAACCACAACGCCGTCGTTGATCCTTCAGCAATAGGTGTAGCCTTGCCAGATTCCCACGCATCTTCAAGCGGCTTGGAGTCAGAGTCGGGCTGGGAGATGAGACTGGTGTGTAGATTGAAGTATTGGAACGTGGTGTACGACAGCCCGAACCCGAACTCAAAGCGAGGTTCGATATTGTTCTACACGACACAACAATGAATAAACCGAAACGTATATGAAGAGAAAGCACAGAAAAGACACTCACAGCATCAAACCACCGATAATCAATCAACAACCCTTCAGTATACGGAATACTCAAAATCGCCGCGGCATCCCCTCCAGTGACGAGCTGCGCCCCATAATCGCTCGCACTCTTCGCAATCGTATACGGCAACCTTCCCGACGGGTTCACATCACCAAACAACACATCCGCAATAGAGTTCCCCGCTTCCTGTCCAGGAATACCAGCCCAGATAACAGCAGTGACGTTGGGATTCTCGACCCATGGCTCAATAATAGCAGGGCCAACCGAATGCGCCACAACGACTGTATTGTTGTTAACTCCCGCGACGGCACTCACGAGCGCATCCGCGTTACCCCATAAAGTGAGGTTCTTCCTGTCTCCCTCGTTTCCATCCACCGTGATATAGCCCTCTCCCGAATCGGCATTAACGAAGACGATAGCCACATCTTGCTCCGTAGCAGCGCTTGCAGCCCCTGCCAACTCCCAGTTGCTTCTCCACCATGTCACGATTGCCCTGTCGGAGCTCTTCTTCCCTCTGCGTGCTCGAGTTTGAATGGCCGAGAGTGGATCGATGAGGTAGGGGAATTGAGCGGTTCCAGAGCCCCAACCCATAGCAAGAATGCCATCATCGCCGCCACGGTCGCTAAAACCGTTCGGGCCGCGAACAGCAGGACCAGAGTCGTTGCCTACAGAATATAGTGCGTCATTCAGTCGTCACATTGCAGGAGATAAATTTAGAGAAGGAAGAAAAACTAGAACTGACCGATAACAGCGATACTCCTAATCCCACCTTTACCCAACTTCAGCGGCAAAGCGTTCTGCTCGTTCTTGAGTAGCACGGCGCCGGCAGCCCCAATCTCGCGCACGACGGTGAAGTGGTCGTCTTGGACATCGACATGTGTATTGTTTCCATCGAGTGTGTTGAAGGCGTTGAACGTTACTGCCAAAAAAAAGTGTAAGACATTCATGCCCCATATCAAAGATAGGGGAAACACTCGAACGAACCTGGAGGGTAGTCGGTGTCCTGCTTGAGAAGGAACCAAGATGCCAGAATTCTAGTCGCCATATCGTCGAGTCTAGCCTGTGCGATAGTGCCATTGGCTACAAAGTCGGTGAGATTCTGGCCCCACCATGATGTGCCAGATGAAAAGGTGATGTCTCCAGGCATCGACATCTATACGTTCGGCGATGTATCAGCAAATGACCTTCGCAGTAAGGTGAGGACGTACGTCGAGACCAACAGCAGCACTCATTGTTGAATGCTGTGCGCTCCAGTCCGTCATGATGTACCCTCTAAACCCGAATTCGCGCTTCATGACGTCGTCTAACATCTTCTCATTCTCGCACGCGTAGGTATCGTTAATCAAGTCTATCCACAGAAAGGTAATGTAGTCCGTCAGACGAGCTTTGGCGAGAAGTCAAGAGAACATTGCATACTGTAACTGCACATGATGCTAGAAACACCTGCCATAACACTCCTCATGAACGGATGCGCGTATATCTCGTGTTGAGTCCTATCATCAACGTTCGAGGATTCCTGCGTACGC
This sequence comes from Irpex rosettiformis, assembly GCA_022160335.1. Taxonomy (NCBI): domain Eukaryota; kingdom Fungi; phylum Basidiomycota; class Agaricomycetes; order Polyporales; family Irpicaceae; genus Irpex; species Irpex rosettiformis. The sequence goes on from MU274959.1 coordinate 2,729, forward strand.
TTGTGCTCCTGTTCACTATAAACCCCAGCGGCGTCAGTCAGATCCGAAACCTCGTAGCCAAAAACGAGAATCGGAAATTACTCACTTGTTAATGTAATGCTTGGCGCAAGCCTGCACACCTCCCGCCTGCATGCCCAAAATCGTCTCGTACGCACTCTCACCGCTCAAGAAAGGGTCCGCGCCGAACCCTTCCCAGTTACGTCCACCTTGAGCAATACGACTAACAACGCAAAAATTCCCGTTAAACAAAATTACTTCTTCATTACTTGAGATTCGCAGTGAGAACGTACCCCATGTTCATCATAGGCCCCAATGCGACGTGCACTCCCTTCCCTTTATGTTCCTGGCCCATGAACAGACCACGGGTACGTATAAGCGTACGGTTCCACGTAGCGGCAGCACTCAACGCAGTCGGGAATGCAGTCACAAAGTCTGCAAAACGTACACCGAGAGGAGAGTCCTAATAATGCGTTAATTCATACCGGTTGCAATTTCGCCGAAAAAAGAGAGGATTGCGTAGTCAGCAAAGAGACACACGGAAAACTAAAGGACGCGCACCTCCAAACACAAACCCGGGAACCCTCTCGGCTGTACACTCGGAATGTTTCCCACACAGAGCCCGTTCGCCCAGCCCACCCCAGTCGTCAAGTTTACCTTGTCCTCGTTACTCCACCCTTGGCTCAGTAACTGTTTGGCACTAGCATACGCTTTATTCCACGCTTCTGTAAAGTCCGGTACGTGCCCACCCAGACCAGGCGCGTCACTTGGTGGAGGCGGGCTCGCTGGGTCAACAGAGGGAAACTCGGGTATGCCGACTGGAGAAGAGGGAGTAGGGAACGGGGTAAATGAAATGGGGGTTATGGGAACTGTGATAGGGCCTATGGAGCTCGTGAGTATCCCAATCTACTGTGGAATGGATATCATAGCAAGAGAGCGTACCGGTTTCAGTGCCGGTCCCACTGTTGAAGCTCTGGCTCCCGGTAGCGGTGGCGTTCACGGCGGATGAGGTGAGTACCCCTGAGGTTGCGTTGGCTGAGACCGAGTTCGTTGAGAAGCTCCCAGTTATCGAGCTTGCCGAAGTGATCGTCGGTATGTTGGACGATCCTGTCGCGTTTGTCGATCCAGATGCAGAGACAGAGGCGGAGGAAAAGATACTGGTCGCTGTCGCCGATACCGAAGAGCTTTCGGACGCCACGGATGACGAAGCCGAACTCACAGACACGGAGACCGAAGACAAAAAGGAGTGGGATGGCGAAGACAACAGAGCAGATGTCGCTGATTCCGCTGCAGACGAAGAAGAAAGAGCGGCGTTGGCTATAGTCGGTAGGATGAGAAGAAGCGCATATAACGCGCGTTGGACGGCCATCTTGGTCGATGCCTACGCGTTTGGACACGCTCCTGAGCTTTTGGAGGTGAACCTGCGATGAGGGCTGTACGGAGAGTACGCGTAAACAGGGGGGGGGGAACGGAGGCCGCTTATATATATCCTGTGCGTCAAGTACTGGTTACTCACCATCACGAAGCACCACTACTTCCAAATATCATCCCCATGCTATCATCGCGACTGTCCATGCATGCAGCCGCCAATATTTGCGTCTGTCATTCACTGCCGTTGTTGTTTTTGCACAAGTGTCCGATGATGCGGGGATGAAGAAGAATTCGAAGATTGCTGGAAACTGGATACGAATGGTCAGCAGTTCTCATCGCAAAGCTCAAGGAAAGCAAAGAAAACAACCATGTTTTCCAACTTACTGCATACAAGCTATATGAGCACAACGCACACCCTATTCATCGTGTACTCACGATGCGCCAACGGCATTCCGAGCGTCATCGTCGACGAGGCCCGCGTGTAAATGAGGTCTCGTGGCGGGGCCCTTGGAGTCATCTGCCACACCTGCCCGGAGAGCCCTGCAACGCAGCTTAGGCGTCGAGTACGTGCATCAGAAGACTGGGCTTGAATTCATTACCCACCTGCCAAAGCTTGCACTTGTTTCCCACCGTCTTCAAGTAGGCTCGTCCCCAGCCGCTTTCGGATCACTCGTGCCTCGTTGATGCGTAAGCGGCTGGTACAGCTGAACCGTGAAACTTGACCCCCCCTCTAGGCGCTGGACCGTGTGAATCTATACTTAGCGAAATCGCGCGTTCGAGCTCTGTTCAACCACCTCAACCTTGTTACACACACTTGTCATCTCGTCTAATGTCAAAATGTACTAATAGAACTTTTTTTGCCTCAACATGGAGACCACAAGGATGTACAAAATATATCACCATACTCAAAGGTGCGTAGTCTACTGTGTAGAGGGGTGTGGAGGAGGATAACTGAGAGTCGGGAGGTGGGGTGTTGGGTAAGGATATGGATGTGGTATGTGTTGGGAGTCTTGGGACGAACTCTGCGAGTCTTCGGGAGGGAGATGGCCATGAGGAGCAGGCCAAGGTGTCCAGCCAAGGTGTGTCTGTGGAGTGTACATGCATACTGCTTCGGGCACATGCCGCCAATGTAGTGAGCTATTGAAAGTATAACCCGCCACAGGTGGTACATGCCATGGGATGGTATTTGAATGCATAGGAGATGGCATACTGGGATGGAAGAAATAGGAGGGTGGTGTGACGAAGGGATCAGGCCTGTGTGTGGATACTATGTCGCCTGGTGTGTGGTAAGCAAGGGGTCGCTGGTGGGCCTGCGCAGGGCTTGGGGCCACCGACGTGTCCGCAAGAGTGCGCGAAGGACTTGCATACATGTCCGCAGCAGAAGTGAGTGCCTGAGCTGATACACTGGACTCTGTATGACGCTTTTTTGCTGAGACCTCAGAGGTACCACCTTCGTTCGCAGGGCTCCGTTTTGACTTGCGCTGCTTCGGAATTGGAACGAATACCACCTCAACCTCCTCCATCTTCACTACCAGCTCATCTCCATATTGATTCCACCATGGCCAAGATGGTTTCAAGATCGCCTCCACCACCTCTCGTGTAAGTTTACCAACGGATGCAAGATGTACGACATCATCGTCGCTGAGGATAGCTGCAGAGTCAAGAGAAGAATATTTATGATCACGTTCGAAGACTAAGTCTCGCCACGCTTCTAGCAAGGATTGCATTGTGCTATCGGGGAGGCCTTTCTGCGCAGTTCTTGTAGCTGCAACAGATTTTGTAGTCGACGCGGGACGGGTTTGCTGAAGAAGTTCTGGTGAGCATATATCACAACAGGGCACTGTGGATACTGAATGAACTTGTCAATGCTTACAAAAGCCAGGTCTACCTGAGCTGGTACTCACTAGGAACTTGTATGCATTCAAATATCTCCCCCCATAGCTTGCGCCGACATGTAACGCTCTGCACAAAAGCAAGGAGCCCCTCGTCATCGGCACAGACATCAAGAACAGGCATTTGACCTATTGGAATACTATCATCGCCCTCGTGACCACCACGCTTTACCCCATGGGTGAGTGCCCATTCCTTTGATAATGCCTTCTCAGTTGCCGTGCGCTTCACCTTCGCTTTTCTCGTCTGTACCGCCAGAGCCTTCGCATCGGTACTCATAAGAACAATTGCATACGCAGAAGGTTCAACAAGCAGAACTGCCAACCCCTCTCGATCTTGTCCTCGTGCAGCTCGCCCCGCTCGCTGGATAAAGTTTGATAAGGTACTCGGTAGCTTCCACTGAACAACTACCTGGATGTCCAGAATGTTACACCCCTACATAAAAGTGTGAGTCTATATTCTCAAGATATGATTGGTGACTTACCATTCCTGCAGCCTCGGTGCAAATCAAAATGCGAATACTACCACTTCGAAACTCACTCATGGCCTCTTGACGGTAAGGCAAGGATAATCGAGCATTGTAGGGCCGTATGATGCCCTTGTCAAGCTCAGGATTTCGTTCAAAGAGAACATGACGTAGGTGTCGAATGATTTCTGTGCCGGAGTCAATGTCATCGACATACACCCAGGTCTTGGGTATGTCTTCAGCTGCAGATATCGAGTCAGGAAGGACGAAGTCGAGGTCGGAATACATATTCATAGGATTTTGACATGTGCGAACGACAATCGATATGTTTGGCCGGTTATTGCCCACGTTGATAAACGCACTTGAAGTCCTTGAGAAGTGTAGCTTGCTCTGGATATCCCGGCGAACGCGTGCAGTAAGCGTTGCGGAAACGGCAACAACTGGAGTGTTTGCAGGTAGGAATGCTCGTATAGTACCAATGGTGGCGTACTTCTTACGAAACTGAGCCCCCCAATGTGATATACAGTGAGCCTCGTCGACAAAAAGGGAGATAATCCTTCGTGTGAAGCTCTGATTGCGAAGAAGCCGATCGATGAAGGAGCGAGTCTGCATCATTTCAGGCGAGGCAAGAATCACTTTGTATGTTCCCGCCAGGATATCCTAATCATCATATAGAAGCTGTCTCATTCCCTATCATTTGCACAGACTTACCCGAGCAAGCGCAGGTGAAAGTGCACCATTCTTGCTATGAATCGAGACTGCCGCCAATCCAAACTCATTCTTGAATGTCTCAACCTGAGTAAGCCATAACATTCAGCTAGTGTATCTGACTACTAATTCTATGCGTAGGCATACCATTTCCTCTGCAAGTTGTATTAGAGGGGTTGTAATAAGTGTTACTCCATTCGGAATCCAAGTATGCGGGCCCGCAGCTATAGTCGTCTTTCCTGCTCCTGTTGACGCATGTACTAATATATCGGTGCCCTCAAGTTGAGCTTTGATAGCTTCAACCTGAAAGCTGTATGGCTTGCGACCATATGCGGTATGTAGCTTCTGCTCAAGGTCTTTCGTCTGCTCGGCTGATAGTTTCTTGCGTTGCCACCCAGTTATCGCATCTGAGTCTTTTTGTGCACTTCGGTTTGACAGCTTAGCCTTTTGACATTGGCGAGGGAGTTTCATGACGAGCAAACAGACTCCAGTTAAGAAGAGGAAAGGGTAGAGGGTAGAGGGTAGAGAGTAAATCATGTAAAATCTTCGAAGTTGACTAGTTATAACGGAAGTAAATGTACATCAAATATGGCAAATATATTATTGACTACAAAACTTTATACTCTACCTTGCTTTCCCTTTGGGCCTTGTGACTACGACCTAGTGTCAGTGCATGTAAGCTCTACTAGCTAGCATGTTACCAAGTCCACGGTCAGTTATTAGCCAGTTTCAAGTTTCGAAGTATGTGCGCTTAACACTGTAGGGCTTCAGTACGCCACAATCCAATCGTTATGGTCGATCCTCAGATGAAGCACAGCCCAATGAGTCACCCGGACAATCCAGCGACACCTCCTTATTCCAGAGCTCTCCTATTCGAGGCACCGCAGAACAGAAGGCTCGTGCTCGTCAAGCTAAGGGGCAAAAAAAGCGCGCAGCCAGGCTGTCTCAGGTGTACTCAGAGAGGAGAGATCGACAGGCATGGCGAGAAACAGAATTCTCGCAGCAGTGTGAAAACGCTGCTGTTCACGAGACTCACGTCTCTCCAATGGTGAAGCCTGAAGAGATTTTCACTGATGTCCTAAGACAGCTGAAAGCGGCGGGACTTACATGGGGAGACTTTGTGGACTGGATTTCCGACCCGAACTCGACATGTTCTGCTATCAATCGCTATGATGGCTTCTTCTGCAATTCTACACAAGTGAAACGAGTCCTTGATCATTGGATATCTTGGCAGAACTGCAAGTCGGGGCAGGCTCTACTTCGGAGTTGGGCCTTGGAGCATATTACTGGACAGATTACCAAGGAAGGTGACACGGTGACGAAGAGCAACATACTACAATCACGTACCATGGCCATTGACCCATCCTTTGTTCTGAGGTTTGACCTACAAGGGATATATCAACAACTTAGCACGATGTGCCCCACCATTACATCTATCCTTCACTCCTTTTGCACTACATCTAAACAGAAGAGAAAAATGAGCGACAAAGTGCAGGAGCGAAAGCAGCAGGTGAGTAGTACACACTTTCTGGTAAAATCTTGTTTGCTGACTTATTGCCGAACACTGCAGCGAGTCGGAACAGCGATGCTTACTCTTCTTGGTGAACGTAGCCAACAGAATAGCTACTTCAAGCACATTGTCGCTCTATACCTCTATGCAACTGGGGTCTCCCGTCAAGCAATCAGTGTTCTTGCTCACCTTGGGGTCGGAAGCAGCTACACCACAATTGCGGCCAGCAATGATGACCCAAGTTTGCTTACATCTGAGTCTCCGAGTCAGGCATCGTCGAAAGCAGCCGCTGGTTCTAGCGCACTGGACACTAGTCAAGTTGAACTCACCGATACTACACACATATCTGGCATGGCAGAAGCTAGCGTAGTGGAGCATGCGATGGACGGCTGGGAGGAAACATCTGGGTCCGAGTCTGATACCAGCGTTGAGTCAGACTCAGACACAGACTTGGATCGCACTGGCAGTGAAGACGAGAGAACATCAGCAAGCAATGATGAAAGTGAAGAGGAAATACCACTTTGTGAAGTACATCCTCGTATATTTGCAGGTGGTTGTCGGATTGCTGAGAACTGACTCGTCATTGTAGCTAGTAAAGACGAAGAACAACTTGTTAAAGGCTGGCGCTCACTGTTTAATTGACTCCGAAACCGACTTGCTCAAGTCACAACTCGGCGAATCTAAAGCTCATCCTCCCTCCTCAAAGAAGCGTCAGTATACTGGGCTCTTATCACGTCTCTCACTGGCTTGTCGACTCGCTACTAGGAAGATTGCTGGCGAGAAGTCGGTGATGCATGTATATGACAACATCAATTGGATTCTGAAGGCCATCGAGCAGATTCTGGGTCGATCGCAGTCGCAAGAGAATGGTACCTGTGCTACAATATTTCCCCTTTACAACACACGTCAAGAAGACATGAAGACCAAGGATCTTCTTGCATCATTGGAGAAAGCTTCACTCTTGAAGCTCGAGGATATCACCCTTACACTTGACGAACAGAAGATGCACCGTGAGTGTATGATCCATGCGGTACTTCGTATTCTCATCAATTTTGGCGGTGAGCACTACGCTTGCTTCAAGAAAGAAGTTGATGCTCGTATGCCTCAGAGTGAAGACCTCATTACACTCCACAAGACAGACGTGTACCCTCTTCCTACAATGAACATCAATGAGTCGTCTATTACGGGCAACGCGGAGGTTATGGAGGCGATCTTTACGGAATTGGGTGAGGATATCAACACTCAAGAATTCCAAGATAATATTCGTATTGTTTGCGGCGATCAGCTCTCTGTTGCCAATCTACGCTCAGTAACCTTGAATCGCCTAGGCCACGACTCACCATCTCAAACATTCGCCAATATCGTCACAACTCCCGGACTCTTTCACGCTCAGATTCATATCGTATCCGGCACTCTAGAGACACATTGGGGTAGCGCAGAAGGTCCACAAGATCCAGGATCGCTTCATTTCCATAACACTGTCCTTTCTCGGAAGCCTATCGTGCTTTCATCTCTGCCTCCGTACCGAACCTGCCGGGATCTACTCTTCGTGTCGCTCTATGCACGAGTATTTCGTTGTCTTGAACTGGTCTCTGGCTGTGAGTCACTCGACGAATATCCCAAATCTGTTACATTCGCACAGCTCTATGGCCACGCTACTCAGATCGTAGATCAATACGCCACCGCACAGGTAGCAACAGGGCTGCGTAGAGCACGCAAAGCTGAGCTTCAGAAGAGGGAGGATGAACGAGCTCCACAAGGTGATGTAGTCCTCGAAAACGCAGTGTTATTTATGCGCGATGCACTGCTCATTCGTGAGTTCACCGACGCAATCAAGTGCGGTGATTCAGGCAGAGTCGTACTCTGTCTGAAGCAGTTTGCGCTAAGCTACCGAGGTTGCGGGCGAACGAAATACGCCCATGAAATGCTTCATATTATCCATAATTTTACTCATGTGTGGCCAAAGCCACTGCGGTGCGTAGCTTATCTTACACGCATGATAAACCTCTAACGAAAGTGTGAAAAATGTGCAGAAAGATTGTACTCGACAACTGGCTCGTCAATACCACAGGGCATGTCAATGCGTTCCTTCCGCTGGACCTGCTTCAAGAGCACATGAACTTCTGGATCAAGGTACAAAACTATATCTTCCATCAGCGTCGAGTTGTTAACTATTATTGCAGACCATCTATAACGCGAACGGAAGCAACGCATCGTGGGAATGGCTTGAGAAAATCTCGCCTTGTGTTGACGTCCTTCGGCAACTCGCCACACACATGAACAGCACTCTTGGCTCAAGACTTGGTCAGAAACACCATGCACCCGATCTCAGCAAGGATATTCGCAAACTTCTAGACTCACTGCGTGAGAAATCCGTTTATGAAGTTCGTCCAGGACGCACAATCGACCAACCAAGTGCTGAAGTCACAAACATCGTCACCACGGGACTGCATTCGCTACCGGGGCCATTGCGCGAGTATAACGAGCGTTTTGAACAGCTGCGAGAGCGATATAGGAAAAAGCCTCTCATCGGTGACGGTACGTGCTTGTCTCGATCGTTTGAGCACTGAGTATTAATACCAGCGACTTTTACCTCCATATAGCCCTGCTCGACACAAAAACGCGCAGCTCGCGGGTGTTGCCTGTTGACGCTCCATCGCAACTGTGTGTCGAGCCCTCAAATGCAAGCAATTGTCATGAAAATGACGACGAAGACCTTTGGGCAGCCTTGGAAGAGGCATCGAGTAGTTTTGCGGGCCCATTCACTCTCGAGAGTGAATATGATTTCACGCTCGATCTGGATTAGCTGGTATGTTTAGTCTATCTCTCTCCAAATCTGTCTACTGACGTAGTTCCAGCACAACCGTGTATTCTACCTTACGCATTGAACTAGATTTGCATCCCTTGGAGCTGCCATTGGCACACCGTGACTGCCAGTGGCTCGGACTCAGTCAAACCGCTGTTGGTCATTTTCGATAGTATCATCCCGCAGCGCAGTTGAGTACTATGCTATATCAACTTATAACTTCTTTTGTATGCTTCTTGTACCTCTAGTAAGTAAGCATTCATTAATGCGAAGGCAAACAGCCGGATGAGAGTCAACTGTGAACACATGTGGTGAGGCCAGATAGATGGTTCTTTCATTTTTCATGCCGGTGTATATATATATTTACTAGCTGATACATGTATCTTTCGATCTCTATAAGCATATTTTCTCTTTACATGAACTGTTGGGTAGTTATGCGAAGTGGTCATCGTTGGCACCGGTGGCGAACTCGCGATTTTTCTAAGTATGGATTCACACGGTCCAGCGCTTAGAGGGGGGTCAAGTTTCACGGTCCAGTTATCCCAGTCCGCTCGCAAGCTCGCGCGTCCCATTGTTGGCTTTGATGGACGCACGTGGCGGCTTGTGATCGGAACTGGCTGGCGAGTCTAGTCTTCAAGTGTGCGCTGCTCGGTAAGGCGGTTTGAGCGGCGAATAGGACTGTGACGTTCAGAAGAAGAGGTGGTGAGGGCCGCTTCGTTGCGGGAGGTGAATATGGGCTTCGACATTGGTAAGACGAACGAAGTCGAGTGCAGAGGTGCGTGACCATTTGGCATTGTCCACGGCGACCTACGAGCCCCGCGGAGTTCAGCGGACCGGGTGTCGAGGGCGCGAAGCTTGTGATGGCCGGCCGCCGCACCAGTGCCACCACGGACCATGGTCTATGACTCCAGACTCCATCTTCTTCAAGAACGCTGAACGTAACGGCCACCAACATCCACGCATTGCTTAGAGTTTGCTGCACTAACGTTATGTTGTCAGTCTTGGCGTAAATGATGCACGGCAACTACGAAAAATCAGCTTTCTGATAAACTCAGCTCCCTAGATTTCCTGTGCTACCATGTTTGTGTACTTGGTAAGTAGTAACTCTAAAAAACCCCTTGTGTTCTCTGATAATCAATGTAGCCGTCTTACTGTGTACACTATTGCTGCGGCTTCGCGCGGGGATGGAGGCCGTGAGCCATGAATGTGAGAGGAGGCCTAGTAAATAGAGTCGGGAGCTCAGGTTTCTGAATCCTTCGTAGGCTCGTGAATCTGTCTTGGCTTGAGCACGATAAAGCATTCGTTATTCTCGTAATGACCATGCACTAGCACTTTTTACTTTCAGAATCGATTGACGCAAATATCGACAGAAGGGTCCGACGTCCTCCTTCTTAGCCGACTTGAAATGGCGAGGATCTAAGCGCTAGTGGTGGACTACGTCTTGGCCGCCAGTCGCTACTACTTGTCGATAGCCGTCATCTCCAGAAGTGACTAGCGAATCTCCAAAGCTGTAATATTCAATGACAACTCTCCCATTACTTGGTTTCGGCAGCGGTAAGCCCACTCAAACACTTTACTGCCATCCTTCGGCTGCCACCAGCAAACAGCGAACACTCGCATCGACGTCCCACAAGTACGGTGACACAATATCTCAAAGAAATGTTTCAGTAAACGTAGCGTGCGTATTCCATATCAGTATTTTGTCTCCAATGTCGCTGAAAATCTTTTAGTATCAATAACACTATGGCTACGGATGAAAAGCATGTCGATCGATATGGGACATCGCCCTCCAAGTCTTTAGATAACCTCCTTCTTTTCCTTCTGAGCCACGTCTTGAAATCGGGCGGCGAGAAAGTACTTCGTCAGCTACGTGAGGTGGCTTTTGGGCTGTGTGATACGAGGGAACTTGTCAGCCAGACGGATCAGTCGAATTCCGGCAACATTGCAGCCTGGAAATACGCCAATCAACTCAAAGAGGCCTGGTGGGTCGTTGTGCGTTATACCACTACGTACTTTTACTTATATCTCTCTCTCATCCATTCTATCAGTAATAACAGTAGTCAGGGAAGATGCCAGCTGCCTATATGCCTAGCGGACGCAGATCCAATGCTAAAGGCATGGCGTATTTTCGAGGCGGGACTGAACGGCCTGCAACTCTTGATGGGTTCCACTTGCCACAAAAACCTTGAAGACGAGTGGATCAAGGACGGCTGCGAATTTGTGTCTCCAATACCTGACCATGCGCTCAAACCTCCGAGTCGCGGTAGTGGTTCAGTCAGCCCCTTCGGCGATATATCTAGCACCCACAATGGCGCCGAACTGAGTGTAAAGGTTTATCGACTTGAGCAAGTCCTCTCAGCTGAAGACAAGCTGCTGGATTTTGCGTGGACTGCCTTGAAGTTCCTCCACCATAACTGGCGTGCTGTCTCAGAGTACTACGTACGTGATCAATTACCGACGCTGTTTGTGCCCGACTACTACCGCAAGAACTACAATATTATGATGAAGAGAAGGAAGTTAGTCGACATCAATCATGAGAATGTGCGGCAATCCATCGAGCAACGTCTGGCCTTCCACAGGCCGCAACCCATTCACGAGTTGGCAGGCAATAGTTTCTTTACGGCCTGGGTGGGTTGCTTCCAAGGTATGTTCTTTCATCCCCCCCTCTCGGAGCTTCTCAGCTTCAGCTCACTGATCCCAATGCTGGTAACTAGCCCACTGGAAATTATGGCAAAATGGGTCGCGACATTGCATCATCATCCCAGACAACCTCATGTACTATAAGGATGCACAAGGGCGTATTGTCAGCGTCCTCAATGACTTCGATATTCCTATCTCAAGTTCTTCAAATATCAAGCCTGTACATGGGATTAGACGGACGGGTACGAGGGCATTCTTGGCTACAGACCTCGTGATTCATTCTGAGGAGGAGGAACTTCCTCCGCACCTCTACGGTCTGTCAACTTCTCAAATCTATAAAAGTATATCTGTGATTAACGTTTTTGTAGAGTACGATGTGGAGTCGCTCATTTATGTCCTCATCTGGATTACATCTCGTTACGGTATTGTTGACGGTAAGGTGAGACTTGTAGAACCGGACGCATTCCGAAAATGGGTCAAAGGCTCCCGCTTCGCCTCCATCCGATCACACGTACATGCCCTGCAGGATGCATGGCGTCGTAAAGAGGAGTTTGACAAGCAGCCCGACCATCCTTGTATGGTTGCTCACGCCAACCACCAAGACGTCATCTCCAAACTGTGTCGATACCTCTTCATTCACAAGCAAACAAAGAGAGCTGAAAAGAACCTTATCAAACGGATTCTTCGACTCTCGGATCCTGACGAGATACGTAGACGACATATCGATCGACTCGACCCAAAACACGAAATGAAGGTTAACCAGAGGATCATGGATATTGTGGAAGGGAAGTTGGATCCTGAAATATTTGCATTGGAAGATGATGTTGAGCTCGCTAGTGCATTTGACATTGCAGGACTAGGGGATCTAGGAGGCCAGTTGAGGACTATGCCTCCGGATACGAGAGAATGATCCTGGATGACGATCCTCTGCGTTTTAGTGCTTGTAATATTCCGTAAATGCGTCTATATGGAAGTACTTGAGGATGACCCTAGACCTAGTTATCATGTAGTAGAGCTCCTTCATAGAACGGTGCTTGAGCGCTTCAGGGTGTCCAATCGATTGTTCTCAAGTAACTTGTCCCCGCCGCACTACTCTCTTGCCACTCGACCACCACAAGTTGTCGATAACTAGAAGTCGAACTTGAATGTCAACTCTTCTACTCCTTTAAAACGACAACAACGTTCTCAACAAATTACCTTGCCCTCATCCTTCGGTTGTCACCAGTGAAATTTGAATAACGAACGGTCGGATCGACGTTATCTAACCACCTACTAGGTACAGCAACCTCCCAACGTTCGACGCCCGAACGTAACAGGCAGTTTTGACGGACACAACGTACGCATCTTCCACACCACGCTTTCATCTCAGATGATACTGATAGCTATCCAGCATCGAAAGCATCATGGCCACACACGAATCCGCCGGTGTCAAACCAAGGAGAACGATCTCCCTCAAGGACTTTTCGCCGTTCCTTCTGAGCTTCGTCATACAATCAGACCCTTTCACGCTCGATGGAATAGTGCACCGGCTACATGAGTGGGCTCTTGAACTGTGTAATACACAGGCACCCGTTAACCAGACGGACAAGTCAAATTCCAACGGTACTGTATTCTGGAGATACGCCAGTGAGCTCAGAGAACAGCTTGAAGCCTAGTGAGCCACTGTGTCTCTCGTGCAGAAACGCACTTACTTATCCTTTATCCAGCCGTGGCGTCAGTACTGCTAGTGGGCAGGACAAATATCTGTCATTTACACGCCTGTCGAAAGCAATCCTTGAGGAATGGGGTGCTTTCGAGACGGAGATGAACGATCAATATTTCGCAAGGCAGCATAATACTGGCGGCAAACAAGCTAGAAACAGGCGTTCTAGTGATTCTGCGTCAGGCTTCAACGAATTTCTCGCATCTTTGCGACCCACTGGCAGGGTGTCTCCTCCTCCTCGTAAACGTCCCAGACTCACCGCATCAGAAGAACTATCTACCCCCGCTCGCTGGTCTTCAATCCGAGCTTCCCTCACTCGCAAGTTGGACGCAGTGGTGGTTGGTGCGTAAACCCATCTTCAGATCTCGACGATGCCGTATCATCCTCAGTATCCTGACTTGCCAACAGACAAGCAGGATTCGCAGTCCATGCAAACAGACAGTTTGGATTCTGCTTCGGAATTCCCGTATCTCATCGCCTTGCTCATCGTCCTCAAATTCTTCCATCACGCTCAGGCTCTCAGCCGTCGCAGTGCGGATGTCATCCAAGTAGCCAGTGATTTGGTCAATCTGCCTAAACCGAACGGGACCCCCAAGAATGTAGACATTGTCGCGAAAGTTTATTGGTCTGAAGATACTCCCCGCCCGGCCGAAGACAATCTGCTGGAGTTTGCACATGCCGTCTTGCACGGGCATCACTCATATCGCTGCACGCTGATCAGCCCTAGTTTCGTCCGCAATAAGCCCTGCAGTATTGCGGAGCTACCATCCCACTTCAATATCGATGATCCCATCTGGAGAGGTGTCCCATCCTACTACATACCTCGACCTATCCATGAGATAATACAAGACGATTTATTTATAGCCTGGACGGATTGTTTCAAAAGTACGTTCTTGCATCCTCCTCCTCTCTATCTTTTTTGAATATATCGGCTCACGGAGTTCTCGATGATAACTAGTTCACTTTGAATTATGGAAACAAGGGTCACATCATCGTAACATTACGCCAGACAACCTCATGTACGTCAGGGACTCCGAGGGACATGTCGTTGGCGCACTCAACGACTTCGATATCGTCGCCCCTGGTACTTCAAATTCTGAACGTTCGGGTAGCTTCGCATTCATGGCTACAGATCTTATGAAGCATAAACCTCCTACGGTCCGTCCTCAACTTTTCTTTTTCATTTTATTTGAAGGGGCACACATCTGACATCTACAAATGTGTTATTGTACCATAGACGGCAAAATGAAACTCATTCACGCAGGAGGTGGACTTTGCTATCGGCTTATAGAAGGCCGCTTCTGTATTTTACCAGCATTAGCGGATCTTGTAAACACGCATGGTTCCGTCAAGAGCTACCCATTACTACTTCACCATGCGAACCACCAGGACGTATCTGCCAAGCTCTACCAATTATAACTCGAAGGACATCGAGGAATTCGGAGGCCGTCGAAAATGAGAGCGGGTGAGACACTAGTAAAGTAAACCTCCATTGTTTATAGCTCTGTTTTCCTATGATACATGTATCCATACTGACATCGGGAGCTTACAAAAGTGTACCGACAAGTGCTAGTCTTAGGCCAGCTTTGCCATGGAACGTAAGAAGCTATTAAGCGCTGGTTCTGTGTTTAAATTTCGGACTCAACTGCCTCGCTTCAGCCTCGTTCAACCTGAACGCCCACGACTATCGAAAACAACTAGTCTAGGAGAGGCCACGCAAACTTGTACGATGACAGCCTCTTGCGAGAATCGGTTGAAACAGAAGGCTTCCGACATTGAAGAGACCGACGGTGATACGGCCAGAGACACCAAGGCTAGACGGTGCAGCATGGTTAGCTGCTGCAATGGCAGTAGGGCTCATATCACTATGGATACGCACCAGAATGCTGTATTTGAACGCGCACGAATTCGTAACTTGAGCAAAAGAATGTTTGGTGCGTGGATCTGCAAAGTTTCAAGCCTCGCGCAGTGTTTTCCGCGAGTTACGTACTGACGGTCGACTCTCTGGCACAGGCAAACAATTCAGGCAGTGGATACGAACGCTTGAGTTGAATTACGTTCGCGAAGACTTTCTGCGTTCGATGTTCTCGTTCGTCATTTTCAAATGTTTCAACCACCGGTATCCGCTCAACCCCAGGCTCCTGGGTCGCGATACGGATATTGTGCAAGCTATCGGTGGCCCAATCAGCCCTCTCGATACAGCTAGCACCCATAATGGCGCCGACCTGAGTGTGAAGGTTTATCGGCTCGAGCAAGTCTGCTCAGCTGAAGACAAGCTGCTGGATTTTGCGTGGACTGCCTTGAAGTTCCTCCGCCATAACTGGCGTGCCGTCTCAGAGTACTACGTACGCGATCAATTACCGACGCTGTTTGTGCCCGACTACTATCGCAAGAACTACAATATTATGATGAAGAGAAGGGAGTTAGTCGACATCAATCATGAGAATGTGCGGCAATCCATCGAGCAACGTCTGGCCTTCCACAGGCCGCGACCCATCCACAAGTTGGCAGGCAATAGTTTCTTTACGGCCTGGGTGGGTTGCTTCCAAGGTATGTTCTTTTATCCCCGCTTCCCTCTCCCCTCTCTCGGAGCTTCTCAGCTTCAGCTCACTGATCCCAATGCTGGTAACTAGCCCACTGGAAATTATGGCAAAATGGGTCGCGACATTGCATCATCATCCCAGACAACCTCACATACTATAGGGACGCACAAGGGCGTATTGTCAGTGTCCTCAACGACTTCGATATTCCCATCTCAAGTTCTTCAAATTTCAAACCCGTACATGGAATTGGACGGACGGGTACGAGTGCATTTCTGGCTACAGACCTCATGATTCTTCCTGAGGACGAGCTTCCTCCGCACCTCTACGGTCTGTCAACTTCTCAAATCTATATGTATTTGTGATTAACGTTACTGTAGAGTACGATGTGGAGTCGCTCATTTATGTCCTCATCTGGATTACATCTCGTTACGGTTTCGTTGACGGTAAGGTGAGACTCGTAGAACCGGACGCATTCCGAGATTGGGTCAAAGGCTCCCGCTTCGCCTCCATCGGAACACACGATCATGCCCTGCGGGATGCATGGCGTCGTAAAGAGGAGTCTGAAAAGCAGCCCGACCATCCGTGTATGCTTGCTCACGCCAACCACCAAGACGTCATCGCCAGACTCTGTCTATGCCTCGCTATTCACAAGCTTAACAAGGTCACTGTGGAGAGATTCAATTTAGATGAAGCGTCGCAAACCGATCGACTTGCTCCAAAGCATGAAATTGAAGTCAATCAGAAATTTATGGAGATCATCGAAGAGCATAGAAGAGGACTTGCAAAAAATGCGAATGTCAAAAGGGGGTAACCCATAACTCGAGCGAGATCATGATATAAATGCCACTGCTCTCGAAATCATCTGACTGGGCATTTGTTTCAAGTCTTTTTTGAACCGGTTTTGAGTAGTGGTTGGCATTGTCGATACACCTGCTGTACGTTACTTCCTATGTTCGGGCGTTTTAGTGTTCAAACGTTCACGGCTTGCGAACAGGGTAGACTTCACACCTACTCATTCCAAAGTCTGAGAGATTGTCCGGTAAAGTCGACAGTATCAACAGCGTTTGAATGAGAAGAAAGACATGGACACAAGACGGAGTGAAACACCTCGAGCGCGTCCAAATAATATGCCGACAACTTTCCTACTTCAGAATCAGCAGGAGGAAATGACTTGGGACAGACTCACTAGTATGGTCGAGGGACCTGAACGCTACCAACACAACTCTCTACTGTCGTCTTTGCTTGACACCTCCGGCGGGCGGAAAGCAACGCTCAAACCATTCGAGACGATACTTACGCTTTTACAAGATGGCGCACGGCCGGTCTCATCCTCCTCAGACGGCCGATATGGAGCTCACGAAAAACGATTCTATCCTACAAAATAATTCGTCAATGTCTGTAAAACCCTCTCATAAAAAACAAACCATACCTCCTCTCAACCGCATTCAAAGTCTAGGTCAAGTACCATCGCCACCTACAACCGCATACATACCGTCCTATTCCGTTCACAATCTCAGCGAGTGTCACTTCAAAGGAGGTTATGATAATGAGGCAGTGCATGATAACAAACACTATCAACCAGTCCATCATCGACACGAAATACGAAAAATAGTAGTAGTCCAGGGTCTATACAATACGAGATTTACGATGTTATACTTCGTCCTATAATCAATCTATTGGGGAAAGTTCCGATATCATCGAATGGTTTGGAGAGGAAAGGAAAGGACAAGCCATGAGGCTACAGTCATGAACAACAAATGTTCGCATAGGGTGTTAGTGGTGTTAGAGTGTGATGGAAGTCCATAAACGAAGCGGCGACGAGCAGGCACCTAGAAGAAGAATTGCGCTGCAACAAGCACGGCAGCAACAGCCGAGCCGATGGGGAGGAGGGTGCTTGAGAGGGCAGCAGCAGAAGACGGTTGTTTGGCGGAGATGGCGTTAAAGTTCGGGCAGCTGCGACCAGCGGCAGTGAGGGCAGACGTAGGGAGCAAGATCTAAATATGTGTGGTAAGCATCTATTGCAAAGTTGCTCAAGCCGGGTTCATACCTGAGGCTTGCCACTGGACCCAGTGACAGTCAGAGCACCGTTACCATCAGCAGTGTACTTTGTGCAAGTGAGGACATCATAAATTTCCTCGTTCGCCGAGAAGTTGGCACCGTTAACAGTCCAAGTGGGAGTCGATGAGCTTCCCTGGTTGGTGAGCAGAGCGACCAGAGGAGGCTTGGATACGACAAGGGTAGACGCGTTAGAGCTGAGGAACTGGACCTTTGTGGACAAGAAGTTGCTGTTCGCCTTGGCAGCAGCTTGGCGAGCTGCAACGAGTCCCACGGTGTGGTTGAACATCGCGTTAGTAGTGCTATAGCCTGAGAGCCAAAGCCTATTGCACAACAATGAGGCGTTATCGAAGATTTTTGAGACCCTGTACTTACGCTTCACGGTTGGCAGGATCGGCACCTCCAGCGTAGCCTTGTTCCTGACCTATGGGAATGTGAGCAAATGTAATATCTGTAATGTAGCGTGCCTACCATAGTACAAAATCGGAATACCATCACCGACGAAGGGCCAAACCATGGCGTTCATGATAAGCTATTACCAAGATTGCTTGATTAGACAATTGTGTAGGGTATGATGTTTCCTTGCTTACTGAGCTGTCATTTGTTTGTGACCCGAGACGTGGCTGATCGTGGTTTTCGAGGAAGGCACCCGTGTTGAATGCACCGTTCTTGTACGTATCTTGAGAAGCTTTGACAGTTTCCGGAAGGGCGGACAGGTTCCCGGTGGTGGACATGAAGGCATTAACGAGAGGATACCAGTCAGGATAATCGAGGACGGAGTCAACGACCTCTACAAAACTTTAAGTATTTTTCCAAGATTAACAAGAAGGAAACTTACGCGTGTAGTCCTTGACGTAAGTAGTCCTATTATCTAGAACTTCACCGATAGTGAAGACACCGGCGGACTTGGCGAAGTCGGGCCAGAAGTCCTTACGCACGTGCTTGACAGTATCGATACGAACACCATCAACACTGTAATTCTTGACAAGGTCACCGATCCACGTATTCCAGGTGTTGACAATGTTCTGATCCTCGGTGTTCACGTCCGCAAGAGGCATTTTGCTATCCCCCAGCCAACATTGTTCGACCGCCGTTTGGTTGTTGAAGTAGTCACTGGCCTGAATAAGACATTCAGGGTGGAAGTCGGACTGCGTATTGAATGGCGTAAACGAGGCAAAGTTCGGGGGATCCTGGGTGGCCGCCATGTGGTTCACCACAACGTCCACCATCAGGTACATGCCGCGATCATGCAGAGCCTTCGACAACGCCTTCAGGTCGTCAGTAGAACCAAAGTGCGAGTTCAGCTGCGTGATGTCAGACGTCCAGTATCCGTGGAATGCCTCGCCATAAGCCGTTGTGCCCTCCACGTTCTTCACTACGGGAGAAATCCAGACGGCGTCGAATCCCATATTCTGAATGTAATCCAACTTCTTGATCACACCCTGCCATGTTCCGCCACAGTACTTGCGGTCCTCAGTGTTGCATGTCGGACTCGAACCGTCAGGCGTAGCGAATCTGTCCGTAACCAACTAGCAAGCAAACATCAACGTCGGGCCCGACATGCCTACAGAAACTGACGCTTACCTGGTAAATTGTGCGATTTTGCCAGTCTGATGCACTCGCAGCAAGGGCGGGGGCCGCCAAAACAGACGAAAGGAGGAGAAACTTGAGCATCGTGGTGGTACGGGGAGAAGGGGACAAGGGGGAATCGAGACCTTAAAAATGAGCGGTGTTGAAGGACCGTGTTTGCAACGAGCGTCGTATACTGCCGTAGATCTAGCCCGGCGGCGCGAAAAGATGTGCTGCTTACGAGAAAGGTGCCGATAGTCGCTGTCGACGAGTCCTTGAGCGGAAAACCGTTGGTCGTTGTCGTCGTCGTCGTCGTTGGAGAAGAAGGAAAGACCAGACGTCGGCGAACAGCTTGTCGAACAGTCAAGGCTACTTGCCATTTTGGGACCGCATTAATCCTTTTCCGGCACTTCGGCTTTCCGGCACAAAGCGGGGTGCTGTCTTTGACGCTTGGAACGCGCCTCGTCACAGGCACGTGCACGTTTCGGTCACTGGCAGCGCTCGAACGTTAACCTTGTTATCGACCGCGCGCGCGTCAACCTCGCGTCGACCTCATTCTAGTAAGTACTGGGTCATGACCGAAACCACAGTTGTTCCGGGGCCGACTTTCTGCAGGAGTTGTTGATCATCAACGTCGAGCAAGTGAAATCCTTTCCTATAATTGCGTCGAAGGTCTTATATTCTTGTTCTGTAGTTGTCACCCCCCGGCACCACCAGTCGAGTCGACAAGAACTCACTGCCAAATATACCTAACTAGCAGCGAGTTTCGACGTGGTTGCAGCCCATTTCATAGTGATAGACCACTCTGCGTCGAAATACGCACAAGCGGACCTAGCAAGATGAAAATGGCGGTTAGCACAGGCAAAAAGCAGAAACGAACTCTGCCATTTGCAAGCAACTCGCCTTCACAGAACATCCAGAAGGAACTGGTCCGCCTGTCTATGATCCGCCTCTGTATGTGCACAAAAATAGCTGGCCTATTTTTGTGCATCTAAACGTAAAAACAGGTAAGCAAGCTTAAGGAGTATAGTACTATGTCCGGGCTTACTGGAAGATTTACCACAAGTGATGACTTGGGCCATCACGCAAGTACCTTATCCAAGTCTCGAACAGATTGGCGGCACCGCGACTGAAGTAAGAAAGTCAGGTTCTCTACCGTCTCAAAGCTATCTAGGACGCCCGGTGAGATACCTGGATATTGACTTGTTCGAAGCCCTATACATATAGAGCAAATATCCTAGGGAGACTCCAGGGCTGATCGTTCTGGGAGAACACGTAAGTATGCACAATGAAAAAGCGTCTCACCTTCCGATACCATGGTGCATTGGGCGTTATGATGCGCAGGGTCCAAGGATTCACGTCCCACGAAAGGCGTATGTTCTCGTTGCGCCAAGCGTCTAGTTGGCCAGATAGGCACCCGCGACTACAGGCTCCGCGAACAATAATACGGTCGTTCTGAACAAGGAATAGGTATGCCCAGGGGACCCTTTCCGTACATGGTCGGTTTTTCCGCCACTCCGTCCTTCTTGGGTTCATACTCCCACCACAGTCTAACCATACCCTGGACGCTAGCCTCCTCTTCAAACCCGCCTGGTTCCCACAGCCTACAGCAACCCAGACGCATTGACTTGTCTTATCTCTTGGACCTGATTCTCGAAGGTACGTTATGCGTATATATTCTCCGAGAGCTTCAATGCAGACTGTCACCCTACACTGCCGACCCACGAGCTCACCGCTTCATCGCAACTGCATACTTACTACTAGCCACCTCTCCTCGCATCAGCGCGCAGCCATTTCCACTATAAGCATCACAATATGACCAAAACAGTTTGGTGGTGTAACTTCTGGAAGTCCCGAAGTTGCGCTCGACGTCCAAAGTTGCATTCAGTTTTTTTTGCTCGGGTTGCCGAGGTAGAACGATATCAAGGATCATGGCCATACGCAGAACAAGGTGCAGTTCTAGTCGACTATCATATGAAAGGGCTAAACGTTCACGTTGGAACATACTACTAGGCTAGTGGTGCTAATGGCCGTGAACATACCCTGAACACCAAAGACCAATACCATGTATATGTCCTTCAGCAGCACCGTACACTTGGTTGCAAGCCGCGAAGAACTCGACGGCAAGCGCTATCAAACGGATTCCTATCGAAAATACACTCCCAAAGGTTCCGCCACCCGTTTCTATCTCCGTCGTCCATGGACTTGGGAAGAACCCAACAAGCTTCAAGTTGAAGACTCAGAACCTGGCTACTTCGTCGTCACCTCCGCTACCGCGCGGGGGCAAGATTCTGACGTGAGGGGGCTCTGAGTGGGCGGTTAACAGCTCTCTTACGAAGCGACAATCTACCAATGCGTTTCGAGCAAGGCGAGAGAGCCGCGGCAGCAGTGGCACGAGGGGTTAGGACCCTTTCCACAGACGCTCACACCCGAACGGCATGGGTTTAGATTTCACCGATCCCCTTAGTGAGCTTCTTTCCGCATCGCCCGAATCATTATGTGCGTTATGCATTGGTGTGCATCGGTAAGTATGCTGTTATTTTCATAGAAAATCGTCATTGCATAGCTTTGTTTCGGATCCGACGTAAGCTCAAGATCCACGCTGGTAACATACAACATGTCAAAGTATTTCCCCCCCCCCCCCCGACGATGGCTACTACGTACTGTACATACAGAAAAGCAGTGCTTAAATTATTTGTCATCGTGGGAGATCTTCCATTAGCCTTGCAAAAACAAGATGACGACGATATCGCAGATGGAAACTCTCCGGAAAAGAGACATGTAGACTCGAGCACACTAGAGTCTAGTACTTGTTATACTTTACATTGAATATTGAAGCTCTGCACAGCGCAATTCATTTCCCAGCCGGGCGAACATCTTCCAGATGTCTGGGTGCAGACCATTATCGAGAGTTCAACACGAGAAGCTGGAAGGTGTTCGGGCTGGGACGCCGGGGGCTGCGCGGGAGTGCTAACTACTCTATAACCTCTTAGTAACAACTTACCCACCAACTGACGGACAATTGAGCTTTGGTAGAGTCCGATTCCGCGTGTGGGCGTCATGGGCAGACGGTGGGTGCCGTTATACACTCCGGATGCAGATCATAACAAGCTATGCATACGAGCGCCGTGTGCAAGTCCGAGTTCTGTTTGACTGTATAATCTCGCTCAGCTTCTCGGGTCTGGATCCAGTCTCTAACAGGATCACGATGCCGTGGTAGTAAGGTTTATGTTCACGTTAGTGCAATTAAACTATACGGGATTAACTATATACAGTACAATAACATATGCGTGGTATACAAGCTGCCAAGTGAGACTCAAACGTTCGACGCGTTGGGGAGAGAGAGAGAAGAGATACATGTAAAGTAGAGCACAGTAAGACGTGTATGTCTGGTTCTGGAACGACGGAGTCCCGGGTGGTATATGATAAATGTCGATTTTTAGTACGGAAGAAGTGGTGCTGGACGCCGTCACTTTGTCGAACGGCATAAGCTTAGATGACCAGCTGGGTTTTGACTTTGCGTCGAGCCACCATGTCTCCCAAGCATTCAACAAGCGAACAGCGGAACAAGAGGGGGGGATGTAATCACCTCCAACCAACTTGAACAGAAAAGAGAATAGACGACCCTGTTATAGGTACACGAAAGCGTCAAAAACGGTGGCTGTGTCGACGTACGGGTCACACGCCGACGACGCGTGGGGGTCGGTCAGAGTCAAAGGCGAGAGAGGAAGGGGTGATGCGGAGGATGTTGAAGAGGAAGTGGAATGCGGATAGCTCCAGATTGACTTGGTGGGAAAGTCGCTGAGTGGGGTGTTCGGGACGCTTGGACATTCGTCCTCGAAGTTGAAGATTAGCTCAGGTATGCCCACTAGCGCATTATTCCCGAGCAGCGGTGGCGTGCGCAATGTCATGTTGTCCATGAGTGGACTTGGCTAGTGAGCCATTGATACCAACTGTCAGCCGATACGGTACATGAATGAAAATCCGAGGATACTACTCACTGATGAACCTGAAGACAACGTCGAAAAGTCGAACTCGCCTTCTCCGCAGACGGAATGTGGAGTCAAGGGGGGCGTGCAAGCGGTCATTGTGTACGGGGAAGCGTCGACAAAGTGATAGACCGTGGAGAGGACAACGCAAGAGCCACTATCGCTGACGCCAGGCATTGACATACGGACTACTTGCAGACAGATGGTGTACGCTGATAGATCTAAGAGATGAAGTCAGTCAATCAACGGCCCCGAACGGTACGTCAAAGCTAAACGTCACCTTCTGCCTCGCACAAAAAGGCCCAGTGCTGAGGAACAAGAGTCGTGCTGTACGTGTACAGCGGAAGCGACGTGCCAGGTTCGGGAGAGGGTAGACCGCATGAGACCGTCATGTGGGCGCACTCTTGCTGTACAAAGTGTCCGCCCTTGTAGATATGGAAAACACCCTGGCAAACCATCTGTCCGGGGAGGGTAAAGCTGACGGTGGGATCGATGAAATGAAGCGGCCTCGGCTCCCGTGAGTGAACACTAGATAGTGCGAAAGATGGGGATGGAGGATAGAAGCCACTGTGAGGGGGTAAGACGTTGATGTAGACATGAGCGGGCGCTGGGATAGTTGGGGGCGTCGCTGAGAAGGTTGATGGCTGTTGCATCATCCCACTGCGTGATCCAGAGGGTCCCGCCTTTTGTTGAGTGCTCCTCGAGCCAGTGGGGTGCATCATCTCGTAGTGTCTATCTGAAATGGCCTTCAAGACTGGGGCACCAAAGTCAATGGTGAGGCCCCATTACGGTGTGGAGACCACCTACTATGTTTTCCCGAGCTCGTATCCCGCAACTGCTGTATGCGACTTCCCACCTGTTTGGGGGTGCGGCGGTATCCCGTTGTATCGAATATATAGTCCGCGACGAACTTGTTTCGCATGGGAAAGCGACCGAGAACACGATTCGACTTTGCCTCGGCGGGGCGATAACGTTCGAGTCCTGGTTTTTTTTAAGACACTGTGAACACGACGATCTGAGCACTACTGGGGATGGTATTTACCTTCGATGAGCGCTGCCTCAAGCTCTGGTGGCCAGACTGCCTCTTCTTTGCCCTTCATGTTTCTCCAACATTTGCGAGAGTTGAGGATGGTTTTGACAGCCTTGTTGGTCTCTGCGTCGTCGCCGTCGTCGGGGGAGGCATCGCGAAGAGCCTTGACGGTGGCACGGGCAGCAGAGGCGGAGACGGGCATGGACGATGGTCGAGGGGTATTTTGGTTCAGTTGGGAGGTGTGGGAGATGAGGGAATGATAGCCATGTCGGGGTGCCGGGTCGTGGTATTTGTATCGCGCGAACTTGCGAATGGCAGTAGGACGCGAAGCTCGCGTCTCCACACGTAAATTGTCGCGGTCAACATAGATTCCCGAACATATGGGCACGGCCGAAAGAGGCAATGAAAGGTGAGCCTACCAGGAAAAGGCGGCGTGAATTGATCGTATCGACTCCCAGGCACCGCGCTACCGAATGGCAGTGCCTCGCAGAAGGACCCTGGCTATCGTCTGTCAGATCAATCATGGCGGCCGTGAGCAAAGGCCGATAAGCGACAGGCGATGCACCCGCAGAGACGTCGTTTCTTGTTTTGTTTTTTGTGTGTCTGTCAATGTGCGCTTGCCTTGCTGTACCCACGACCTATGCAGTAGTATACTGTAGTGCATGCGCACGTAGTGAATGCACAGTACCAGTAGTACATGTACACGGCCCGGGCGAGTTGCCAGAACATGGAAACATGGAAATTTGGTGACCTTGCCAAACATGTACGGTGCAACAGAAGGTGGTGCGGAACATGGAGCCTGTCGCAGCTTGTCGCAGTGCACTGGGATTCTATCAAAGCGTGCCATTAATTATTCAACAATCCACAAACAGAGTTCAGCAGCTGCTGTTTGGTACTTATCCTCGGGAGCTCGAGTGACATGCAAGACCTGCTAAACCTGCGCACGCGTACCTGTTGAAATATAAATGTAATATATACACCGGAGACATTCAAGCCCCTACGTCCGATCAGGCCTGGGCTGGCTGGCTGCTATCTGTTGATTGCGTCTGTGAACGCAGCGTGGCCACAACGAAGCAGCAGCAGCAGCAGCTGAGAGGGTCGTGGTGACAGTACTCTCCAGCCCGTGCGAAACTCGCTGTCTTGTCCCGGCGATTCGATCTTTGCGAGACACGGCCATCACCGAATGTCCTTAGATGGGAAGATCTTCCTTTCCGGGTATATGTGCAAGTTCGTAATTCCCGCACGCTTCCCAGTGGTCGGATGTCGGTGCACAGTGGCAGCAGAATGTTTATATTCTAGTTCCAATTATCCAAAATTTTATAAATATTCCTAAAGAGTTGGCACACGTAACTTGGGCCAGGAGCGTCAAATCGGCTCACTGGCGCTCGATCTGTCAACTTTACGAATGTGTGTGCTCGATAGACCTTGCCAATGCCGCGGACAGTTTGTACCTTGCTCGAGCGTCGGGATAAATACTGCCCCGACCCCGTCAGATAGTTCACTTCATATAGGCTCAAACGGCCCGCGCACGTCTGACGCATCTTGCGCAGATAGTAATCCGTTGGTGATCACGATATCCAATCAATGACTTTATCCGAGTGCTGCTTATAGTCTTTGAGCTAACCAAGTCTGCAAGTGATTGGGCATGCAACGCCATCTAGAACAGGATAAACACGAGCAATCACAAATCCCTGCCACTTGTCCTTGTTCTCTGTCAAAAAAAAACCGAACCTAAATATCAAGGTTCCTTCAATACGAGCGATGTTTGGGGGATGTTTCAACTGTCCGTTCGATGAATGCATAAATGCAAAATCACGCCTCCGTAAACGCAAAAAATTATGCCTCCGTAACGGATCACATTTGCTCATTCGCTACCGTTGCATTTCGTCACAGCGACTTGCTACCCACGTCTTCCAACACACGTCCACCTTACCAAACAGCCCACTCACGCAGCAGCAGCAGCAGCAGTCGGATTTCGTGTTGGTTGTACAGCAACCCCTAATTAGCGGACATACTATTTCGCACTCTGCGGTTGTAGTCATGTAGCCATGTCGATCGTGACGGACGTAGTCCAGCAAAACGACTTCGCGGGAGTCAACTACTACGTCCGAAATCCTAGTCAGCCACCTTTGGCTAATCGATCGCTGGCCTAGTCCTAACAATAATTGATCGCCAAAAGCCGTTCCGTGCATGGGGGGACGGGTGCAATCAATTATCGCGGTTCTTAAGGAGTCCATGTGGAGAAGCTACCGCTCGGTATGGATGAGCACCGAGGCGTCGTATATATAACAGGAATGTGAATGTGTCGAACTGCCAAGAACACACAGTGTGAATTCTGTTTGAACAAACTCTGTAGTTAGTGGCGGTTACCTTTGTGGTAGTTGAAGCAATGCATCTTTAAAGATGCATCGGACTTTATGATACAGCTGGAACCTGTGGTCAACCAGATCAGTCGTTACAAGGTAATATAGCCTCCAGGCTATTCAAATTTACCAAAAACATAAATCAAGCTTGGAATGCTGGACTTCTTGTCGCTTAAGCGATAGAACTTGAATGGTAGTTGAGAGATCTCTTCAGAGATTTATAATCCGAGTT
This sequence comes from Irpex rosettiformis, assembly GCA_022160335.1. Lineage (NCBI taxonomy): Eukaryota > Fungi > Basidiomycota > Agaricomycetes > Polyporales > Irpicaceae > Irpex > Irpex rosettiformis. The sequence goes on from MU274959.1 coordinate 29,600, forward strand.
CCAAAATCGGCAACGGAGAATGAGAAGTATGGACCGGGGCAGGAGATGAACATCAACGCTGTTGGAATGTCGAGGCGGTGGGCGAGTGCGGCGACGTTTTCTGGCGTAAACAATCCCTTCACGAGAACCTTCAAACGGTGCGATGAAGTCATCGAACAAAAAAGAGCAGAACGACGTGTTGGTTAGTATGGAGAGACGGGATGTCAAGGTGGAAGAACAAGGCGCACCAAGTCAACCGTGATTTCGGGGAACGCTTCGTCCAGAACTACGGTGGAGCAAAAAAAAAAAGTCAGATAGGGTACAACGACTTCTCGGGTGGTTCTGTACGCGCAGATGGAGAAGCCAAACCAACGGAACGAAGCGGATGGACAACGGAGCAATCACTCACTCTTCCAGTTAGCCTCCAACTCCGACGGGATACCGTACTCCTCATCATAAAAATGGACCAGCTTCAAACACGACGTCTCCTCGTTCTGGCTGACATACAACAACTTGTGGAAGAGAATATTGATCTATTCGCAACGAAGAAAAGGTAAAAATCAGCATGTCTTCAACTCTACGCTGTAACCAACCGACGAAGACGCATACCTCATCTGATTTGACCAAAATACATACAGGCTGTCGTCGCAAGTGGCTCATCGCGGTTGTCAATCTGGCACCCCAGCTTCTGGCCCAGACAGCCGTCCGTACGAATTTCGATTGATCGTAGAGCCATAGAACGGTGTGGACCAAGCGAGAAGCTTTCATCGTAACATAAAAGAACACTGCTATCACGATAAAGTATGCCGCCGCGTATCTGCATGTGGCCCACGGTGAGAACATGGAAAACCGCGGCGTTAGGCTACACTATAGATTAGAGCGTTGATGACACGTACCCGACAATGCTGGGGTCGATGGCAACGTTGCCTCCAATCATGACGGCCACGATGGCCAGGGTGAAAAGCACCTTTCCGAGCGGTGCGCGACAGTCTCTTGACAGACGACCGCGATTAAACTTTAGTAAAAGAACAGCGAGCGGGAAGAGGGCCATAACGGATAGCCATATCAGGGAGAACCTGTGCATTGGTGTCAGCTCCCATCTCGAGGTCCTGGATTGGATATGCTCACATCTTTGAAACGATGCTGAGGTTGGCTCCGGGGATTGCGTAGAGGGCAAAGCTGAACACGAAAAAAGCAAATATGGAGTAGGCGGGAGCACGCGTTATCGGAATTCGCCGTCTGAACAGTTGAGGAAGCAGGCGGTCTCGTGCCAGTCTTTCAAACAGTTCACACGCACTCAAGATACCTGTCAATATGTCCCCACGCAGAGGATGCAAATGAAGGTTATTTAGTCGAGATGGACTGCATATGATGATGGACAGGCGCAGATCACTGACCGTTGAGCACGCCTCCACAGAGTACAATGACAGCATCTACAACCGTGATAATGCGTAGCCATCTCCCAGCGGCCTGTGATGAAGACAGAAAGGGTTCAGAAAAGCCCTAATAAACGATGCGCTGGTCATATGCACCTACAGTTTCCGCAAGGATGCTCAGAACATTGCCCCCACTCAGCACCGTGTTTAACGGAACAAGGGCGAGAACAAGCAGCATCGCCACCACATCCACTACAATTGCGGGATAGTGCAAATTACGCAATACCTTCGGGTAGCACCCGTGCTTTATGTTCGATGCATACGACGGGATGCCTATATCAAGCCTTATTACTTTTCGTGTGGGAAAAGAAAGAACATATCATGAGACGGCAGAAACGTACACTCGAAGCCTGTAAGCCCCAGGATGCCAATACAGATACCGTTGAAGATTTGTCGGGCGATATCATTGACGGAAAGGGTCTGCATCCCTTCGTGCCAGTTATGGCTGATTTGCGAGTTTCCTTGACGTCCCCATGCAACGGCAGAAGCAACAAAGAGCGCGATCATAGTCATGAGCTGGGGGAATCGGAGTCAGATCGGGTCGGCCATTGAGCAAGAGACACCCGACTTACGTGCATCGTCAGAACCACCAAGGCGATGCGGGCGCTTTCTTTGAGTCCGCTCAGGCTGACCACCGCAAATATTACAAGGATGAGCAACGTCCCAGCAATGACGGGAAACGGTAGTTTCACTTCTCCTGCTAGGTACGAAATCGCAGTCGCGGCTGACACTACGGCTGTTGCTGAGTAATCGAGCAGCAGTAATGCCGCACCCATCAAAGCTAAGTTCTTCGACCCCACATTCAGCCTACAAGGCGAGCGTCAGGTAACCTTAATTTACAGTGTTTTGGGCGTCGACTCACAGGTATGTATAGGGTGCGCCGCTTATTGGCAGCGCGGATGCTAGTTCCTCCATAATAGGTCTCCAAAACCAGATAATCATAGTCGAGACAAGTAACGAAATAGGAGAACTAGGAGAGATTAATGTGGGAAGCATGGAAGGAGGGTTACACAAGGCTCACAGCACACCAGCAACACCAACAACCGCCGGTAGTGTATAGAACACACCGCCCAATATTGAGTTTCCGGCAATAGCGCTAGCAGAGAACTGACCCAGCGTTATCCTTCGTGTGTCTTGAATATCCTTCAATCCGTCTGAAAGCTCTGGTTCATGTAGCTCGATACGCGACATTGTACCCCATCCTGAAAATTCGAATGTGTTCGGTAAATGAAAGAAACGCGAGGGGATCGTCGTCGACTTCAAGACGCCGCCTCCCTGCGGCCGTTGCCGTTGCCTCCGAAGGATGACATCGAACTGGGCAGATTCAAATGAAGGAGGCGGACGAGTTAATATGCTGCCACCTAGGGTAAAACAATACGTCTAGTCATGAAAAAGAGGTACGCGCAAAAGAGAGAGCGACTACGCACCGATGGGTTGGAGAGTTAGGTCCGGTTGGACACCCGACGGCGGTTCCACTGCCACCCATTCTTCTAGGGGAACGTTATTGCGTGCCTCTTCGGCAAGTTGGGACTGTTTGTCGCAAGCCATGGCAGCATGCAGAGGCAGTGGCAGTCCTCCGTAGAACGACTCGGATATATAAAACTTGGCCAAGGGACGTTGGATACAAAGAACTCGGTTTGAATTGAACAATGGACAGCTGGGGTGAGTAAACCGTCCCCGGCCAATACGAAGTTTCTAAAAAAAACGTCTGAGATGTCCGGTTCTAATTCATGGCGAAGAGTAAGTTTCCAAGTCCCTGGGGCCTGAAGTTGAAGCTTGAAGTTTGCGACTCCAAGTCCGACTGACCCGGAAGCCCGTAGCCAGGCGCTAAATCTGCTATACGATCAAAAGTTGGAAGATCACATCGGGAAGCATCCGCACTCAACGTCACTCTGCATTAACGTTCAATGTTCGTTAACGTTCAACTCTATAGATTCATTTACGTAGCCATATACACTCCTTCTTTCATTCTATCATGGTATACTAATGGTGAGTTACAAATGCTATAGTGGACTACAACTTGACGTTAACGTAATTCAGCGCGAGTAAGTATGGTCCTTATAAGCATCTTCCACGAAGTCAACTCCAATCATCCTACCTCTATAGAGGTGGTGAGCTCATAATGAACATGACCGTGGGTCCATGTGTGGTAGTATGGTTTTACCAAGGTACGCTACCTCCTCTATGATCGGTTTTACGTCCAAATCAGCTGAAATGGGAATATTGAGACTTCTATGCCATAGCAAGACTATTCACTCATCATTAATCATGTCTCGCAAGCTAGCGAGATTGGTCGTCCCCACGATTGGTACAACTACACCGTCCTTTGCTTGGGTCGCTCAATGGATACTTGGGCTATGCTGATACCCTCAGTCAAATGGGCAAGTCGTTACTAGACATCACATTCGCACCTAATACCAATCTCTGGAGTAGGTACCAGGCCTCACATACGTACCCCTTTATCGTGCTGCAATCCGAAGGATGTCAACGTCAAGTTTAACCAAAAATGATGCGTGCTTACTCATCACTCTCGACCCGAAGCGGTGTCATTCCTTATTCCACTGAACGGCAGAGATAATGGACCACGGGTAATCATGACATTGAACCAATGCTAAACGTCATTCAGCTAGTAAACCCTTCTCTAGCTAAGATTTATGATGACATGAATAAGCGAACCTTCATGTTCGGGAACTGCTCACGCTCGTCTTCGCGATCAAGAAGGCTGTGACGACCTTCCATCTAAACAAGGTCTATGAAATGTTACCGATGGCGTAGCCTACGTATATAGACCGTCAACCTCCTACGGTAACAATGAAGAGCGCACGTTACGTATAGTGGGGTGAGTGACCATATATCATTAGTATTGATAGTCTTCTACTCCATCGTCGTAGTAAAACTTACATTGGATTGTATAATAGGACCTCACGCCAATGTAGTATGACCGACTTGATCAACTTTGTTGTGAAGCGAATGCATAGTCCCTTCGACTGGCGTACGGTAATCGGATCGGTGACCTAGATGGTTCGCAGTCGAGCCCTTAGTTCTGTCCTTAGCGGAGACGGCATACTCAATTTGTACCATGTCAATTCAGTATACCGGAAGACGTTTAGAGCCAGCCTTGACGGAACTATAAATATGTTACGCATATTATGAGACAATGCGTTCCGAACCTAGCGGGTTAGAGATTGGTTTATGAGCCTATCCGAGCTTACGCGTGAAACCAACCAAGACGATACCTTTTAGTTTGACAACCGCAATATTCCCCACTGTCTTAGTCACACATTTCAAGATGAATATATCGTATAAGGGAACGATTGGGAGGGGAGGGAAAATAATCTGCTGTAAGCCTTCGTCGAATAAAAAATAAAACCCGTACAGATTATTAAGACCCTGATCATAACGACCACTTCTTCGCGAGGTATACTGAACTTCTTGATCGCGTTACTCGACATAATCTCCGAAGGATCATTCGAGCACCCCTATTCTTCCGTATATCCGATTTGGCCCTCGCGTGCAGTCACAGACTGAGTCACTATATAAAGTTTAAAATCAGCATTCGCCACGCTAAAGGCAGTAATACCCGTATTATTTCTATGCTCAATAAGCAGCCAATGCCCAGATGATACGTGTAGAAGGAGAAGCGAGACAGTGGACGTACGCAAGCTCGATATGCCTGGCTGCTTTTTCCTCTTCGAGAACCTAGGTCTTCAAACCATACTCCATTGTCTCAAGAATGAGTTCGAGATACCTAAGCCCGACTGACCTAGGCAACGCGGTATGTAAATATGTGTAAACGAAAAGTGAACTAGGAAACTACTTACCACAGGACAACTTCATAGCCGGTCGAATAGACATCTTCGCAAGGCTCAAAAAAGAGGATTTTAGGTCCAGGGGGATACACTCAAGCATCTTTGTGTACATCTTGTTTATATCTGCGCGCGAAAGTCGAACTGTCGGTATGATAGAAGTAGGTCAGTGAAACCGTTATTCGACTCGGCGTCGACGTCGAGACTGAACCTTCATCTTGAAACAAAGTAGAAAATAATGATCCTAATATCGACCTGGAGCATCAACTGGAGATTTCTGCTGCAGAGGAGTATAAAATGCTCTGCGTGGGAGTGACTATCAGTATATGAGGATAGAATACGACTGAATCATGCCTTGCTTGTAACGTCAGATGATAGTGTACGAGTTCTAAAGAAGCTTACTGGTGTAACAACGGTGGTTGTAAGCAAATCAGTTTCTAGATGCTTACCGTAAAGGAACGGGGAGCTAGGAGATGCGATCTTAGGACCTCCAGAATGGCGTGTATACCCTTTGTTGAAACTAACTTTGAGAAAGCTCGCCTACTTAAGTACCTTCGCGAGATCCAAAAAACGTTATAAAATTAAAATACTAGCAGAACTACGTACCCTTTGCAGACAATTGATTCGATTACCCGTGCCTCCAAGTAGAAGGAGCCAAGGTCCAGGACTTCGCGTGTATGTTTTTGAAGAGCGGGAGAAACATGTACTTAAAGGCTTGTTGTGCGATTGAGCCTCCTCCAACCGCTGGATCTCTTCGGGGGCCAACTTCACTTGAATTCCACCTAAAAAGAGGGGCATTCTTGTAAATACGACAATTCAATGAGTAGAAACAACAGAAAGCTCACCAAGGATATCCTTCAAGTTGTCCAAGTTGGTAGTACCGCCGACAATGGGTGCCGAGACGCCATCCTTGGAGAGAACACAAGCAAGGGCTACCTGAGCCATGGTAATATCCTTCGCCTCAACTCTGAATGACACACCCACGATTAAGTAAATTGTGCATGGCTTCTCATGATCCTAACGCACCTGTTGACAATCTCAGGAAGACCTGCGCCGGGATAGCCCTTGAGCATGCTGTCGAAGGTCGTCGCATTATACTAGAACAGGTGCGATGCGGGGGAGAGGGGTACGTACATGTCATAGGCATCACGAACAGTGTCATTTCCAGCGCAATTGAGAGGGCGGGTCAAGAGACCATGGGCGAGCGGAGACTAGGAGATGGCGCCGACATCCAAGAGCTATTGGCCATCAAAAGATCAGAAACACGAGGAGACGCGGAAGCCTGTGAGTGCTCCTTTCCACCTCACTCCTTAGACGTTTAAGCACAATGTTCGGCAGAAAACCAAACTGGAATCCTAACGGGAAGGTAAGTTGCGAGTTTGTTCTAGTTAGAATACTTATGTTAATTCCAGTCTTTTAGCATTGTTATTTCACCGGTGGCACGTCAGGTCTATGACTGAGTCTTGCGATACTCATTGCAAAGTGTAGTCCACACGTTTCCGTCGTAGCTCGGAACCAGAAAAGGCTGGATAAGGCTTTTGAAGGGTCTCGAGGTGCGTTCTCATGCAACACGTACGAAAACGGCTGTTCTGAGCAAACACACATGTCCTGTAATTAGAATGTCCGCCAATCACCCTCTCAGAAATTTCGCGGTTACTCGTTTGCTGTAGACAAGGCCAAAGAAACTAGCACGGCTCTAAAGGCAAGTGTAGTTCCATTCGACGGGAAATGCCCCGACGTGTCGTTCTTGTGCGCGAGAAAGTCGCGTCAAGGCTTTTTCGTCGAACGAACCGAGGAACTGATGGTGATGACCATGGAGGAGACATACTGGGTCCAGGCGTGAACCGCTTTTGTAGGTACGAACCCTATCGTTCAGAGTCGACCACAGTTTGTCCTTACGCAGACGAACAACCCAGGCAGGTTCAAGACCCATGGTTAAAGAAGCGTGCAAGGCAAAATGGTCTTTGTAGCGTCCCTACTTGCGTACTGAATTCTCAATCGCTGGATATTCTCCGTACTCTCCAGGGAAATTCGCCATTAGAGGTGTCTTCTTTCCTTTCCTCTTTGATGACGTAGCCAAGTGTTGATCTTGTATGTCAACAGGTCTAGCTGAGGCGTTGCAGTCCCGGACTAGAGGAAGAAAACAAGGTCAAGCCGAATTTTACTCTGAAGCTCGAAGAGCCTGACGACGGCACGGAACCAGATAAGATCGCAGGGTACTTGCTCAGTGGTGCGTGGGTTCTAAGATCGTTTTTCTATGCAAAGTTGAAATTGACCAAGGCAGTAGGTGTTTCGAAGGGGAAGTTCCTCATTACTTACGACTTCACCGGCAACGTCTTCCGTGCATCTATGCGGGGAAACTCTCCTGGAAATTTGTCCCGGCTCTCCCAAATATATGCTTTCGCCGGTGCTGTGAGTATCACATATAGCAATAGTTCTATATTTTGTGTGCTTACCGTATTCCTTAGGATTGCACTTCCCATACGACGTCGTGATGTGGACTCGAAAGTTCGCGCTCACCGCGCGATGAACACTATGCCTACCTCAAAGAGAAGAAGTTCCTTTGAAGTTCCGCTCTTGTGATGATGCTACTTATATACCTGTGAGGTTTCCGTCATATTTTGCTCTATGAGCGATGCACTCACAAGACGCTAGACTACGCTTATGTATACCTCGCAAAGTACAACCACTAATATCACATAACACAAACCAGATATTTGGTCGGTGATAATGCACAGATAATTGCATGTATTCATATTTCGTCCTTGGTACGTTTGTGTTTTACGCTACTCAACTTCATGTCTCTGATGCGGGGTACATTTTCTATGGTAAGTATCTTTCCGCCCACACCGTGATATTTGTTGACGGCGATTCCAGTTTATACTCGCTTTTGTTCAGTTTGCGCAGCAACTTTTTCGTAGTGAACCAAAGGGGAGGTGATTCTAGACCGACAGATGCCGATATAAAGCACGTCTATCCCGGAGTAATGTCATGCTTCACAACATGGCTAGCAGAGTCTAGATAATAGGTAAGAGAGTCACTTCAAATATCCAAAACGGGGCGCTAAACCTGTCTCGTTCAACTTTCAATCTAATAACATCAGCTTGCCAATAAGAAACCGCGACTATCGTACATGTACGTATCAAGCCCAAAGCGTAAATCCAAGACTGAGTTTCATATAGGATTGTTCGTATCTTCCAAACGTAAGCAAATAATGATACAAATCTTTCCCCTGGGATCGTCTTACGAAATTTCCTCGCGGCGACGGCGCGGAGTTATTCATGACTTCGCCAAAGTAAGCTCCGGCGACGATGAAAATTACGGTGTAGTGGTCTCCAGATCAACGTTAGGGAGGGGTATGGTCCTCATACGAGGAGCGTTAGGGCAAGCGACATAGTCTGTTAGCGAGATCGACGATGCTATGCTCGAAGACGAGAGGAACTTACACGGTTTGGTTGCTGAAGCTGGGAGCGACGCTGCCCGTGGGCGGGGAATGCATCGGTTTGCTCCGGAGGCTGGCAGGAGAGAAACTTCGGGCAGCTAGGTGAGCATAATGATCCAGATCCTAGTCGAGACAGTAGAAAGTAATTGTGCGTTGGTGCTTACAGATGTCTCTACACTACTTGGGCTCGTGTTTTCACTGCCTTCCGGTGACCACCGTGTTTGGTGGGTATCCTGTGGTGGTGTGCTTTGGTGGTCAGTACTCAGTGGCAGTAATGAGATGGCATTTCACCAAATCAACACTTCTAAAAAAATGTCTGAGATGTCCGGCTCTGATTCACGTCGAAGAGTACGTTTCCAAGTCCCTGGAGCTGGAGGTTGCAGCAGGTCCGACTGACCGAGACACCTGCCAACTGTCGTACCCGCAGACCCCCTCTACTCAGAAGGGATCAACAGCTCTGTGCGCCTCTTGATCTGAAGTGGATCCAACGTCTAGCTTCTCGTTTCATTCCTGTAGTTCGACTGTATCCTTCAGCAGACTCGGAGTCGATACCCCGGACAACATAGCCTCGTGGACGATGCACGTTCCCGCAACGAGCAGAATATCCGCCGGAACCGTAGTCTCCGTTTGCTGAGGAACTGTAGACTGGTGAACGACTGCAAGAATTAGTTCGAAGTAACACACATACCAACAGATACGATACCACCAGCTACTAGCTCATCTGACTGCAGGGTGATCCACTTGTTGCCGTGTTTGACATGGATCGGAAAAGGAGCAACGGCCATAGTCGCCACTAAACGTTAACGTTAAACGTTACTATCATAGCAATCATATCAGTTTATTGGTATTCATAGCTATCACCTCATACGCACCTGCCAGACTACCGTGCACTCGAACTCCGTGACGATCAACGTGAACAGCGCAAACAAGCTATGATACCGGTATTCGTCCGGGCGCCAGGGGGCAACGCGGGACACCTGAAATATAAAGAAAGTTGTAGTCGCGTGCTCTCCGAATAGAGCAGTGAACGACAGAATAGGGATATTGAACCCATTCTTGCCATAGAGCGACAATAATTCCGGTGCTATCTTCATGTTTAAGCCTTTCGGAGAGTGATAAGTTGAGAGTGGAGGATGAGACGGCGAGCGATACGGCAGAGCAGAGAATACAACAGGCCCGGATGAGGCCACACTTGAATGCACATGACAGTTTACTTACAACCGCACAAGCAACGCGAAGATCTGATCACGCAAGAAACTCCCAGCTGCCGGATTGTAGCGATACACCCGCCGGACTCGATGACGATAGGAAACGCTGAGGAAATAGTGCACATGATACAAGGGAGAGCAGCTGGCTCAGACGGTGGTCGTTGCCAAAACAAAAACAAAAACAAGCCTATTCAAGGAGACTCACTACATGTAGACAAACAGACGTTGCGACAGGAAAACTTCGTACAGTACAAATCTGCTCCGTGCTATTGCTGAGTAAAAGTGTGGGTCCATATTAGAATATAACTGGTGCAAGCACAGCCAGTTTCGCGACCCAAGTCGAATCCGAGATGCGCTTCAGCTCGACAAGGTATACGCTTTCGAACTCGATGAAGTCAGGGCCGACACGCCATTCAGGTCCTAACGAAGTATAATTGTGTTGCTCCTAAAGACAGCGTGGTAAGTATTTAAAGTCGGTGTATGGATGCCAGGTAGGAAAACATACGTGAATAAATTTGTTGACTATCTTTGCAATCTGTTGAGCGATCCTGTTGCGGTTTTGCACACCGTGCTTCCGGCGAGCATTGACTTGCTTCCGCACCGTGGTATAGCCTGGCCACTAAGTATATGCATGGATGTGAGTACACACTGCATGGGAAACGAGTGCACGAGACGTACCTCGAACACGTAAGTGACCTTGTCGCCAGGTACGTCCATGACTTGCGCGTCCTGATCTCCAAATGCAGAGAAGTCACGTCTGATTGCGTCTGACAGACGTACTCCTTGCGCATTGTCTATGGAAAAAGAGATCGGGGGGAGTTGGATGTACATAGGAGCAGGCTGTAAATTGCGCTGCTGTGTTTGAGGGACGTCTATAAACCTTGACTCCTGGTGTAACTGGATGGACCACAAGTAGTCAGAGCATAGCCAGCCTAGTATCAGCGAGAACATGAGCTCACCAAGTCAAGGAATAGACCAAGAGTGGGGTCATATGCCATTATCGGAACGTCCTCTAGGATAAACTGGGAGGCCTTGAAATTTGAGGTAGTACGGAGACATACCAGTCGCCTTCGCAGCCACTTTTTATACGAGATGACATTGAGGACATCTGGATGTCCAACTACTTGCGCTCAAATATCCCATAAGCACAGAGAGAATGCGGGGCAAAGAGAAATTGCCGCCGTATACATAGAACATGTAAAAGCTGGGCAGCGTGCACCAGCCGCACGCTAGCAGCCGTCCAGCTCCTTCCGTATAAAGAAGGAGGCAGCAACAACGGAACCAGCTCTCTTCCGTTGTTGCTGCCTCCTTCTCAGTGACTAGTGACGCTCGACAATGTTTGCCGGACGTTTGCCTGTGGTGTCAACTGGCCAGACTGCACCTCCAGTGAGTGGCCCACAGTCTAGGGTGAGTGTCCCGTAGTCTGGGTGTGCACTTTCCTTTTCAAGTAATCAGCACTAGCGCACACGCAACTGGTGCACGCTGCCCAGCTTTTACATGTTCTATGTATACGGCGGCAATTTCTCTTTGCCCCGCATTCTCTCTGTGCTTATGGGATATTTGAGCGCAAGTAGTTGGACATCCAGATGTCCTCAATGTCATCTCGTATAAAAAGTGGCTGCGAAGGCGACTGGTATGTCTCCGTACTACCTCAAATTTCAAGGCCTCCCAGTTTATCCTAGAGGACGTTCCGATAATGGCATATGACCCCACTCTTGGTCTATTCCTTGACTTGGTGAGCTCATGTTCTCGCTGATACTAGGCTATCCTCTGACTACTTGTGGTCCATCCAGTTACACCAGGAGTCGGGGCTTATAGACGTCCCTCAAACACAGCAGCGCAATTTACAGCCTACTCCTATGTACATCCAACTCCCCCCGATCTCCTTTTCCATAGACAACGCACGAGGAGTACGTCTGTCAGACGCAATCAGACGCGACTTCTCTGCCTTTGGAGATCAGGACGTCCAAGTCATGGACGTACCTGGTGACAAAGTCACTTATGTGTTCGAGGTACGTCTCGTGCGCTCGTTTCCCATGCAGTGTATACTCACATCCATGCATATACTTAGTGGCCAGGCTATAACACGGTGCGGAAGCAGGTCAATGCTCGCCGAAAGCACGGCGTACAAAGTCGCAATAGGATCGCTCAACAGATTGCAAAGATAGTCAACAAATTTATTCACGTATGTTTTTCTACCAAGCATCCATATTTCAGCTTTAAATACTAACCACGCTGTCTTTAGGAGCAACACAATTATACGTCGTTAGGACCTCAGGCTGGGTGGCGCGTCGGCCCTGGCTTCATCGAGTTCGAAAGCGTATACCTTGTCGAACTGAAGCGCATCTCGGATTCGACTTGGGTCGCAAAACTGGCTGTGCTTCCACCAGTTATACTCTAATCTGGACCCACACTTTTACTCAGCAATAGCATGGAGCAGATTTGTACCATACGAAGTTTTCCTATCACACCGTCTGTTTGTCTACATGTAGTGAGTCTCCTTGAATACGCGTTTTTTTTTGGCAACGCCCACCATGTGAGCCACTGGTTGCTCTCCCTTGTCTGTGCACTACCTCGTCGTTTCCTATCGTCGTTGAGACTAGGTATATCGCTACAGTCTGTCAGCTGGGAGTCTCATTTCTTGCATGATCGGATCTTTGCGTTATTTGTGCAGTTGTAAGTAAACCGTCATGTGCATTCATGTGTGACCTGACCCCCTGCCGTACCCCCTGCCCTGCCGTACCGCCCGCCGTCCCACCCCCCACCCCCAACCTACCACCCCCCGAAACGTGGCAATGGACCGCGGGTGACCATGAGATCGAACCGATGCTAAATGGTTAATAAACCCTTCACTGGCTAAGATTTATGATAACATGAATAAGCGAACCTTCAAAGCTTCATGGGCGGGAGCTACTCACGCACGTCCTCGCGATCAAGCAGGTTGTGACGACTTTCCATCTAAATAAAGCTTACGAAATGTTAACGATGGCATAGTATACGTGTGTAGACGAACCTCCTGCGATGACGATGAAAAGCGCACTTCGCATACGGTGGGGTGAGGGAGCATATATCGTTAATTTTGATAGTCCTCTACTCACCTACTTTCGAGGTAAAACATAAATTGGAATGCATACCAGGACCTCACGCCAATGTGAATGTGGCCGACTTGGTCAATATCGTGGGGCGAATATATAGTCCCCTCAACTGGCATATCATAACCGGATCGACGACCTAGACAATTCTTACTCGCGGCTGAGCTCCTAGTTCCGTCCTTAGCGGAGTCGGCATACTCAACTTATACTACGTCAATTCAGTATACCGGGAGACGTTGAAACCAGCCTTGACGGAACCACAAATATGTTACGCATATCATGAGACAATGCGTTCCGAACCTAGCAAGTTAGGGATTGGTTTATGAGCCTATTCGAGCCTACGCGTGAAATCAATCAAGATTATACCTTATAGTTTGACAACGATAATGTCTTCCGCAGTCATAGTCGCAGATTTCAAGATGTGTATATCGTATGAGGGATCGATTGGGAGAGCAAGGGAAATGAATCTGCTGTAAGCCTTCGTCAAATAAAAATAAAATAAAACTCGCACAGACTGCAAAAAAATCTGATCATAACGACTAGTTCTTCTCGGGGTAGACTGAGCTTCCTGATCGCGTTACTCGACATAATCTCCGAAGAGCCATTCGAGTACGTCTATTCTTCCGTATATCCGATTTGGCCCTCGTGCAGTCGCAAGCTGAGCCTGAGTTACTGTATATGAAGGTTTAAGTTAAAAGGCAGTGATACCCGTATTGTATCTATACTCGATAAACAGTCAATGTCGAGATGATACGTGTGGGAGGAGAAGCGGGACAGTGGACGTACGCAGCCTCGGTATACCTACCTACTTCGTCCTCTTCGAGAACCTAGGTTTTCAAACCGTACTCCATTGTCTCAAGAATGAGTTCGAGATACCTAAGACCGACTAACCTAGGCAACGCGGTATGTAAATATGTTACAAGAAAAGTGAACCAGGAAAATACTTACCATAGGACAACTTCATAGCCGGTCGAATTGATATCTTCGCAAGGTCAAAAAAGGATTTTAGGTCCAGGAGGATACACTCAAGCATCGTTGTGTACGTCTTGAATATATCTGGGCACGAAAGTCGATTTGTCGGTACGATAGGAGTAGGCCAGTGAAGCCGTCGTGACGAGATATCGGCGCTGGAATTGAAGCTTCCTCCTGACATAAAGTGAATGATTATTAGTCCTTTGAGGCTTCGGGTGCAGAAGAGTTCAAAACTCCCTACATAAGAGTAGCTGTCGTGATCAGTATATGAGGACGAGGCGCAAATGTGCTTACAACGTCAGATACTAGCGTACTAGTTCTAAAGAGCTTATTAGTGCAACAACGGTGGTTGTAAGCGATGCAGTTTATAGATGCTTACAGTGAGGAAATTGGGAGCTGCCAGGAAGGTGCGGTACAGTGCAGAACGGCGTGTATGTCCTTCGTTGAAATTAACTTTGAGAAAGCTCGCCTGTTTAAGTACCAAGTTCAAGTTCGCGAGATCTAGAAAACATCAAAGGAGGGCTGTCAGCATAGAAAAACATAGTAGTGCTAGCAGAACTACGTACAATTTGTAGAGAAATTGACTCGATTACCCGTGTCTTCGAGTAGAAAGAACCAAGGTTTGGGACTTCGCGTATAAGCCTGTAAATTTCGAAGAGCGGGAGAAACACGTACTTCGATACTTTGAAGTTTGTTGTGCGATTGAGCCTTTCCACCCATATAGATTGTTCACGCAGTGCAATTGATGTACGATTCTTTGCATGAACAACATACCTAAGAGTGGTGGCTGAGCACAAGGGTGACCGTACGTGGCACCTCGGAGAAAGAGAAAACGATCACAGTGGATATATTTGGCATTAAGTGCGCATCAATTGATGCGCAAAGTCGATCAGTCAAGTCGGTCATCTCAGGTTCCGGCCCGGACTGCAGATCGTGTTTATAGAACTTGGACTTCATCTTGATTTTTGCAGGAGAGAGATTCACATACAATACTGTTGAATTGAGGTATCTATACACAATACATGATCACAATAGTACAACAATCGTCATAACCTCTACTGGTGACCGAAGGGCTTGACAGCCTGGTAAGGCTCCTCCAACTGCTGGATCTCCTCGGGGGTCAACTTCACTTGAAGTCCACCTAAAAAGAGTGGGATTCTCGTAAACACGACAATCTCATAAGTAAACAGAACAGAAAGCTCACCAAGGATATCCTTCAAGTTGTCCAAGTTGGTAGTACCGACAATGGGTGCTGAGACGCCATCCTTGGAGAGGATCCAAGCAAGGGCGACCTGAGCCATGGTAATACCCTTCGCCTTGGCAATCGCCTCGACCCTGTATGACACGCGCATGGTTGAGTAAATTGTGTACGGCTTATCATAATCCTAACGCACCTGTTGACAATCTCAGGAAGACCTGCACCGGGATAGCCCTTGAGCATGCTATTAAAGGTCGTCGCATTAGACTAGAACAGGTGCGATGCGGGGGAGAGGGATGCGTACACATCATAAGCACCACGAACAGTGTCATTCCTGGAGTTGAGAGGGCGGGTCAAGAGACCACGGGCGAGCGGAGACCAGGAGATGGCGCTGACGCCCAGGAGCTATTGTCATGACACGGTCTTGAGTGTTTCGCTACGTAGCTAAATAGCAGGAAGCAAACCTTAAGGGTGGGGAACATCTCGCGCTCTTCCTCACGGTAGACAAGGTTGTAGTGGTTTTGCAAGGAGATGAACGGAGTGAGGTTGTGGGTAATAGCGTAGTCTGTGTTCGTACAGCACATCAGTTTCCCGTGAACACGGTTCAGCAAAGCATCACACTTACTTTGCATGTATTGGACTAGGTGACGTTGGTATGGTCAGATTCTTCCTGATCCAGTACACATAACGGGAAACTCACATTGGTATGCGTGGCAAGAGCTCATACCGATGTAGCGGACGTAGCCAGCCTTCACGACGTCGTGCAAAGCCTGCATGGTCTCCTCAATGGGAGTGTTGTAGTCGAATCGGTGGCCTGAATACAAGTTTAATCTATGTTTCAGCAGACTATCACTGAATGCGACTCACACTGAAGGACATCGATGTAATCGAGCTGAAGGCGCTTCAAGCTAGCCTTGACACCATCAAAGATATGTTTACGGCTCAATCCCCACTGGTTGATGACACCGACATCCAGGGGTGTAAGGCGCTCCTTGACCATATCAGTTTCGGGTGAGGGTGGCACTACCGAGACGAATGTTAACCACTATTTCCATCGACTCGGAGTAGATATCGAATTCGTTACCTGGTGCGAAAACCTTTGTAAGGATTACCAGCTCCTCACGAGGAAGGTTAAGCTGCTTGATGGCATTGCCGAGTACAACTTCGGAAAGGCCATTCGAGTATCCCTTTCACATTAAGGTCAGTTTTCACCACATCATTAGTAAATTCAAGCATACGTCGGCTGTGTCGAAGGTCGTGATTCCGTTTTCGTAACTGTGGATCAATTAGGTTTGATCTTCGTCTAACGTGAAGAGAAAGTACGCACGCAAACTTGATGTGCTCAATCGACTCGGGCTCATCGAGCACCCAGTCCTGCCATTTGCTAGACCCGTATGACATCGTTCCAAGGATGATCTTGGAAATCTTCAGGCCGGAGTTTCCGAGACGCACTGAACGCAATCAAATATGAGCCGCGCGATGGTACCAAACGTCGATGGGTACGAGCATACCATATGGCATCTTCTTCCTAGCAGCGAGCAAAGCGTTGGCGGACATGTTGGGTATGTGCGCGTGGTCAGGGGGAAAGGGGGTGGAGAGGGAATTTGCACGTCAGCTGGAATGTAAAGCTCTTTTATAACCAAATGTTTTGAGCGTCCTCAGGTGATAACGATCACATCGGTACCCCTTATTCATGACTTCAGCCGTTATTACGCGGCCCTGGACAAAGTTGCGGCATGAGGGGTAGGGTGCCGTTGCGACCGTCCAGATGAATCCTTATGAGCTCATATCAGTCCAAAATGCAGGCGATGATTGAGCATCACGATTTCGATAGGATGATTTTGTTCAAGGTTGTTCAAGGCCGATATTGCTGAGAAGCAGCCACGATTGGTGTAGCGTATGCAATCAAGGGTAGCTTATATCGTTCCTAGAGGTAAGTGGCACGCACAACAATCGTGGATGAACATTTGAATCATGAACGTTCTCAGCAGTTGTGAATCGCCGCTATATACCAGCTTCAGAAGAATACGGACACAACACATGCGATAACACACCACATTTCCTTGGGCGATGCGCTGAGGTTAAGCAGCAATAAAACATCCGACAGGGTCAGCTTACTCGAGTCTTGATCCATGGTCTCGAACCTGTGCAAGGACAATTGCAAAAACTTTATACGAAAACCGTTTCAAGGATGTCAGTGGCGAGGTGGTCTTGTGTTACGATCACCGTCAATAGACCGTGGTAGCACTGGTATGTTTCGGGCTTTTGTGTTGTAAGTCGGTTATCAACGAGGCGCGCCGCAGCCTGGGGGCGTCGAGGTGAACATTTGAAATAGAAACCACGTGCAAGAGCGCGTCAATTGATGCGCCATTGTGGCACAAGCCCTGGAACTTGCTCAGAGCACTCGTAACAATCTTTTCCAACTCCCCAATGCGCAGACTTATAAAAGTCGTTTCTCCTAATAATGTTCGCACAGATAATTCAAGTAAGAAAGCGCAAGGCCCTAGGCTTGAGATTTGTCGATCCTAAGTGAGTAGAAAATTTACATAAGCACCCTCCGTTGTAGAGACCGGGGTAAATATGCTCTACTCACTCATGAGCTCGAGGACCCGTCCATGTCTAAGCAGTCTCACTATCTGTTTTCAATAGCAGAGTCCTCACGCGCATGTACTTCGATGTCTGCGAAATATCTATCCTTGACGTGAGTCAGGCGGAGGATAGCCTCTACGAATCACATTCTAATCGCGTGTACTGTTTATTCTATCTCACATTTACTCAGGTTTCACACTGCTGCGACGTAAATGGAACCGGATTAAACGTATAACTATCCTATGGTGAGGTTTCTGAAATATTGCTGTGCAGAATGAAGCTGAACTCTTTTAATACTTGCTTCGCCCGGCCAGTGGCAAACACCAGCCTGAAGATTTCCAGGATCCGACCCTGCGACATGCTTCCCGTAAGACCTCTCGTTGTCTAGATGACCATTTCGGTGATACTTCTGTTTACTAGGGTTGGCACCAATTTTCCGGCAGCCGCAACGAATGAGAGTGACCCCAAAAGCGCAGGATACCACGCATTATGTGCGTGTATGTCTGCACGCTAGGATCATGTGTATCTGAATCCAAAGAAAATATTTAGTAAGAGGAAGAGGTTGTACTAATCTCTTGCGATAGATTACGCCACTTTGAACGGGCTCACTCTATCCATACCCATTAAAAGATTCACAAGCCGCTCAATTGTGAAAAAAGAGCAGGATGCTCTTCCTACACTGAAGGTACTGGGCATTCTTCATCTCGAAGCAAGACCGTCTGGATATTAAACCAATAAGACTAGCTGATCGTGGTTGGTACTATCCCGTAGTCCCCGCTAGCCCACCGCACTCAAACGAACCCATCCAAGGACGTCAAAGAAACATTTCGTGACCAGCTTGATCCGTGAGTAGTGATTACCTAGTCGCTCTATCAGGGCTGCATGTCTTGCGTCGTCTGCGTCATCTATAGATGGGGTTCGGCCTATGGCGGACCAGGATCTTTCAAGATCTTCCAGAGGTGAACTGCGCTGACTTATGCCAATCTGCCATCAAATTTAAGCTGATGATTCTCTGAAGGGCGGAAGAGATTGCACAGAAGAGAAGCGTCAAGCTGGCTAGGTATGCCTGGATACTGGTTAAAGAAGCCGTCATTGCTGCGCCCATCATAGGATCGGCGAAGTTGCACAACTTCGAAGATACAGTTGGCATGTGTCCATCTTTATGATCCAAATTCACACTTTCATGCTGATTTCTTGGTATTCAAAACTATGGCAGAGATCAAGCTGACGGAAGAAGCGTTCAGAAGGCCATCTCAACATCAAGGTCTCTGAGGATGTTTTAACGATGGACAACGAAAAGAAGTACGGAGCGATCAAATGCCTCGTACTCAAGTCTGCAATGTGCATCCAATGAAGTCTATTTTTACTACATGTCTTCTCCCGCCAGCATTCGGCGTCCTAGGACTCCTATTGGTATGCATAGCATTCATTTGCGAGGCAAAATATTGACGAGGCTACGTAACCTTAGGGACCCATACATCCGCGCCGAACCCGTAAAGAAAAAATACGCTTCAAGTTGAACCAGTCTGCCATCATGACCAGTTAGTACTCAGGAGGTTTATAGGAAGTAAGTCGGTTTACATCATACTACGAGGATGTGTCAGCCCGAATGCTGGGATCATCCTCCATCAAATGTGTAACTTATATCTCACGGTTAATGGTTAAAAGGAAGCTCTTCCCGCACAGCGTAGTCCACTTTTTCTCGCAAGCTCTTCACTGGTACGTGGAGTCCGTCAACTTTTGTACACGACGTTCAGGTACTTAACGGTTGTTGGAACAACCTCCCACTTGCAGGCAGCAATCGCGAGCTATGACTTCAAGAAGGGTGCATTACGGTAACTGCTCTTGCCAATAGTTTCTCATTTACTCTGACATGTCGTATCAACAGTTCGCCTCGGAAACTCTGGCCTGAAAGTATCGAGGCTTATCATGGGCTGCGCAAGCTTTGGTCATAAAGGCTGGAATGAGTGGGTCATCGACGACCAGGAAGAAGCAAACAGAATGATCAAGTTTGCGTACGTCAATTTCCTCCCCAGTAAATTCGCCGTCGGACGAGTCTATCTAATTCATCGCTGGGTGCAGTTACGATGCAGGGATCCAGACCTTTGATACTGCTAACGTATGTCCGTTTAAACGGGGTACGCATCTGTGTCTGTGGGGGGATCTGACTCAGTTTGCAGGCTTATTCAAGTGGTTTATCGGAGATTATGCTCGGTAAGGCTATCAAAGCCCTCAACATGCCCCGTGAAGAGCTTGTGATCATGACCAAGGTGAGATGCTCTTATAAGTCTATCAAACGATTGGGAGATGCTTATTCAGAGAATCGATTATAGCTGTTTGCTCCACTCGGCCCAGAACATGGGATCAATATATTTGGGTCAGGTAAAACGCCCTTGGACTATGGTATCATTAACCAATGGGGGCTTAATCGTAAGGTGAATCTCCTCCCAATGACCCCCTCGCGTGAATACTCGCTGAATGCTACTGGATAGCACATCTTTGACTCGGTAAAGGCCAGCCTAAAGAGGTTGCAATTGGACTATATCGATGTCTTGCAATGTAAGACTCTCTTGCTGCTGACTTATGTATTTTTTCCTGATCCTTGCGCAGGCCACAGGCTCGATGGAGATACCCCCAAAGAAGAGATCATGCACGCTCTGCATGACGTAGTCCAGGCTGGATATGTCCGTTACATTGGTATGAGCTCCTGCTACGCGCATCAATGTAAGTTCTGCTATTGTTAAAAACCCGTAAGGATAATAATTTCATCTCATATCACAACAGTCCACGCTTTACAAAGTACGGAAACCTATCATAAACGCTTTCCCAGTCGTTGTCACTGATATTGAATCCATATAGACTACGCGATTACCCACGGACTGACCCCGTTCATCTCGATGCAAAACCACTACAATCTCCTGTACCGTGAAGAGGAAAGGGAAATGGTTCCTACGTTGAAAGTATGCTACTCCGATCAGTGGACATACATTCCTCATACGATGGACTAATCCTCCCCTCGCTTCATTATAGCTATTCGGCGTAGGAATGATTCCGTGGTCTCCTCTCGCTGCAGGTCGTCTCGCAAAGCCGTTGAATAACGCCGGAGTCACTACTCGGAGCACGACTGACAAGTAATTCTTCACGATGTTCCTTATCCAAAGTTCTCTTACTAACCACTGTTTGTTTTACTGTAATACGCAGGTCACCGAATGGGTACAACGGACCTGGCACCCCGGATATCCTCCTTAGAGTCGAAGAGTTGGCGAAGAAAAAAGGCGTAAAGATGGCACAGATTGGACTTGCTTGGATGCTAGCGAAGGACCACGTCACTGCTCCTATCATTGGTTCGTCCAAGTTCGAACACCTGACAGACGCTATTGGTACGTACGACTCCGTCGCGCTATACACCCTCCAATGCATATCGGCTCAACTATGGTTGGTAGGTGCGTTGGATGTGAAGCTTACCGAAGAGGAGATTGAGTATTTAGAAGCGCCATATAAGCCAACTGCGATCATGGGACATTTTGAGGCAAGAGTAATGTTATGAAGCCACGTACGAGTCGTGCGAAGATACGTTTTGGGTTGTCTTGCCTCTACTGCGACCTTTCGCGACGTTCAAAGTTCAATATTGGAGATCCATTGTCGATATCTACCGCAGGGGGAATCATCGTGATCTCTACAATCCTTCTCGGCGAAAAATACGACGCCTTCGTGCACGGTCACTTGCCACATCACTAACTAACCAAAGAATAGAATAGCAACAAAAAAAGCTCCATAATACGAAGAATGGCATAGTCTGTGTATTCCAACAGCGATTATTTTCTACATCAAAAACATATATATAAAGGTAGTATTGTACGGATCGGAACCCTTGAAAAAACCCACTTTCATATTTCTCTACCATTCACCCACCGTTCCGATGTATCCAAGCGAGGACTAAGCACGAAACAAAAACATCATCGAACCATCCCCAAAGTCCCTCCCAGCCTCATTGGCAGGAGCAACAGGATGCCCGTTCACACTGAGCGATACTCCCGGCGCACGGGCAACCTGTGGCAGAGGCTGCATTAATGTAGGTCGAGCGGGGACGTAATTGTGCGGCAATCCCACCGCCGGCAATGCTCGCTGTGGTGCCTGAACATGATGCCGTTCGACATGGGGATGGACAAATGGCATTCGAACCCCTTGCGCCCTAACTCTCTCCAACCTGATAAGGTTTTCGGCTTCCCTTTGTCTCCTGAACATGTCTAAACGTTGCAAGTGTTGATGCTCTTGAGCCATTGTTTGCAACTGTAGATTTAATTGTGGCCGAGGTGCCGGTGGGGGCTGTAACGGTTGAGGTGGCATCCTGTATCGAGGGTGATGCTGAGGACGGTTTTGAGGTGGTTGGTGCGCTGGATGACCTGGGCCCTTCGAGGGACCTGCCACAGGCTTCGGGAGTTCTACCTGGAGGTCCTTCTCATCCACTTCTGGGTTTGCTCGTTTCATCTCTTCCATGGCCCTCTTCGCCGCAGCTGCAACCTGTTGTTGTTGTATGTACAACACGCCGTGTTAGCCGCGCGAACCGGAGGCAAGTAATGGCGAAATGTGGGGCTGACCTCATCTGCGTGTCGCTGATCGGGATTTGTATCCCACAGCGGACACTTTGTAGCATCCGTGATACGGGAGTTACCCGGTGCCTACAAAAGAGCGAATGTTAGGCTACAACGGAGTTGTGAAAATATAAGATTCAGGATACGAACTTGATTGAAATGTTCGTATCCTTTGATGACTTTACGACAGACGTAGCAGGACATCGTGCGACAATTCGTGCACGTCATCTTGTTGCACTACAAATAAAACAACATCAGTCTCAAAACATGCGCGAGAGCAGCATACACAGAGTACATACGCCGGCCTCTTTCGTGAAGACTATCACAATATTTTTAAAGGTTGTCAACGTTAAATACACGGTTAACTGGCGTTACCTTTACTGACCTTTATCGCAGCCTGGGTTTGGACAGCTTCTTATAAGAGCTTGTGCTTTATACGAGAGTCAGAGGCTTATAGATTGGAAACTTGAGGGGGCTTACTCATGGCTTCTTCCACGGTATGCCTTGCATCCAGTTTCTTGTCAGTTTCCGCTTCTATATGATACACGAAACCTTAAGGAGAGAGCACGATGGAGCGAGGCGGCAAAGGTACCTTCACAATTCTTCGGTAAATGATCCTAAGTGATGGCGGTCAACGAACAATACCGTGAATAAATGTAAGACTTGAACGCATACAGGTTTCTTACAAGCCCGGCAGCTAACTACTCCACACTCATCCCTCGCACACCTGAACAGTCTCTCCTCTGGGTTTTCTATAATTACCTTGTAATCACAGAAAGGACACTCTGCAAGATTCTCTACCCCCGCCGCTTCGATCTCCTTTCGCTGTTTAACACGGTAATATAGCTCAAGAAGCTTGCCGGACAAAACCTTCTTGAGCTCCTCTTCGGTGAAGGCCAACTTACACCCTGACTGGTCCATGCAGATGATATTGATGTCATGTTCGCCCAGTTTTGTTTCGCAATAGGAAGACATGCAGTCTCTACAGAAGAGGTGTGCATCGGGGCATTGGACCACTTTGCGCTATAAGTCACGGCTATAAGTTTAGTGCCATATCTACGTGTAAAAGGAAAGCACGTACAATGGGATACTCTGAAAAACAGCAGGCGCACTCTATTTGGCAGTCTTCCGCATCCTGGAGATCTTCCGCTATTTGTTGATCTTGAATAGTCCTCTCTTCCACCGCCTTCATGCGTACCCACTGTTTCTCCCTCTCGAGCTCTTCATCTATCTTTTCAACCTGCTTCCCTTTGTTGCGAGACCGAGACGCGGCAGACCCGCTTGTCAGTCGTTGATACGGAAGTACACCACTACGTAGCTCCGATTGAAGAGCAAGGAACGTCGGGGCATAAAATGAGTTATGTATAGAGAAGGTTCGCCGGACGTGTGCCATAGGAATAAAGGGGAAGTCTTTACCCAATTGTTCCTGCAACACGATACGGATGAGAGTACTTTCTTTTGACAATGCAAGTTCCTACTCACGATAGCAAGTTCATAATAGAACATCCCACCCATATGATGCCTATCCTTGCTAGCATAGTCAATTTTCACAGATTTTGCTCTATCCGAGCCTTCTTGCTCCTCTTCGTCCCTTTTACGCTTACCCTTCCCTTTGTTCTGTACCTTCGGGTAATCGGGGGTTTCCAACAGGAGGTTCACGATCCGTTCGACGATGCTGTCATTAAACCGCTCAACAAGGCCCGCGACATGCAAAGGGTCAACATCCGGAATAATAGCAAGCACTTGTTCAACGTAGAGGTCGACAGGATCGATTGGATTCAACGCGTCGGTCGGGGCAGGCCCGGCTTCGGCCATCGGTGCGGGTGGCGCGTTTTCTTGCTGTTCGTCGTCGCTCCCAGGTAGAAAAAGAGGTTGGTTACGCGACTCGGTCAAATTAAGTTGTGCCGAAGGACCCGGGAGGGGGACATATTCGTCTTCAGAAGAGTCAAAGAGTTCTATGACGGCCTCGGGCGGGGCGAGGGGAGTTTTGCGCCTTGCAACCTGGCGGTGCCGTCCTGCAGCGACGGGGGAGTTGCGAACCCTGTGTTCCAGTATTACAAGGTCGTCGAAGGCAGACTGCATTCAGGCAGAGAGCACTGTGTATCCGGAGGATTGAAAGAGTCCCTCAGCAGGTCGACGTTGTAGTCCGAGGTTAAGAAACGAGCGCTTCTTTGTTGGTCGTTCATGGACATCGCGACGCTTAATGGCATGTGCACTTGAGGCCCATTGACCACGTTTGGCTGATTGCACAAGAGATTAGTCTGGATGATTATTTGACAATTGTCGAGTAGGTTCCAATCGTCTGGGTGATACGTATTTTTTGTTCGAATTCAATGCTGCCAGTGCTCACAATATTTCGAGCCAGTGGGTCTAGTACGGGTACAAAAGAAGATGGAGAAAGATTGACGTCTACACCCACGTCCAGAATTGGAGCCGCGGTTCATTCATCTCGACTCGTCGCTTCCAGCTAACCCAATAACGATAGACGTTGACTGACAAGTGGTCGCACAACCGGAGAGTGCCGCAGGTGGTGCGGTGGTGCTAGAGGCGCCCAGGACCCCAGGTTGCCCCCCCGCCAGTACTTGAAGCTTGATTAGTAACATCAGTGAACCGCATACAAAACTAGCCCAATTCCACCTTGCTTATGCACGTACAGTATATAACTTGCAGTGGTAATTGTTAATAACTAGATAAGTTGTCGTGAGTCGTCCAACAAGTCAGAAACCTTCGGCATAATTAGATGTGGATTACCCGATAAGGCAGTAGGTTGTCTCTCTCATCTTCGCTTGTGCACTGCGAAGCGAGGACAAAAGGCTGCCTTTCTCGGGAATCTTGCAGACAAAGCTCTTGTGAATCTGAAGTTGATAAAAAAGAAATAAGTAAGGTAATACATACATGACATGCAACTATATATTAGACATAAACAGACAAGATCTAGACGGTGTCCTCGAGTCTGAACACCTACTTATTTAAGTGGACCAAAAATAATGAAAATAACGCATAAATTTCCAAACCTCTTCATTGGACACATTGAATGACATCACAAAGAGAAATGGCCGACATTTCTGAATACAGCGGTCAAACCACTCACTTCGCGCTGTTGGGTCGGCGGGGTCCTGGGCGCCTCTAGCACCACCGCACCACCTGCGGCACTCTCCGGTTGTGCGACCACTTGTCAGTCAACGTCTATCGTTATTGGGTTAGCTGTCAACGCCTTGTGGCTCCAACGCGTCGTACAATGGCGCCAAACTAGAGCAATAAATATTCAAAAAGAACGACGTAGCAAACGATGGCTATTCGATACGAGATGGTGCTACTTACCAGGACTTGTACTGCTAGGTGCAATTCTTCGAGGATCTATTGATCCTTCTCTAGGCAGCTTAAACAAAGAAAGGAATCAGGTATAGTAAAGAAGGGTTTGAGATGGAGGGACTAGCCGCAATATCTCCAGCCTATAATACAAGGGTGAACGGAGACCTTTCCCGTGCCAGTGGCACAAAGCTTCGGTTTGCCCCTTTGACACTGAGACTTGGTTTGCACTGATCGTAAACTTCTCCCCTTGTCTTCCCTTCCCTTGCAAGGTAGGACATCCAATGACGCTGTATTCACTCCAGAATAAGGGTCCCATGGCATCTTTAGGTACGACTTAAGCAAGCGAAAGAGCTACTAGGGGAAGGATGATGGTGTAATATTCAAGATCCTGAATCACCTTATGTTCCGAACGTCGCCCATCCAATTTTTCGGGGATTTCTCTCTTTCTCTTTCTCATCGGCATGTTCTGAAATTTGCTGGTGCTTTTTGAACTTCTGTCAGGGCTGCAATTGTATGGGATATTTCAAAGTCATAACGGGTGAGGGAAACATACGAAAACCTGCTCACGATTTCGCACGGATTGGGCCTTGTATGCGAACAGTGTTTTCTTCATCGCTAAGTATCACTGGCAGGTACACTGATTAAAGTCGTTATTTCAGGCGACCATGTGTCAGCCCCAGGGGAGGGTAGCCATGTTAAGTAGTTGTCTTAAAGTGAACTCTGGGATAA
Organism: Irpex rosettiformis; assembly: GCA_022160335.1. Classification (NCBI taxonomy): domain Eukaryota; kingdom Fungi; phylum Basidiomycota; class Agaricomycetes; order Polyporales; family Irpicaceae; genus Irpex; species Irpex rosettiformis. The sequence goes on from MU274959.1 coordinate 55,955, forward strand.
GTACCCGGTGCGCAGCTGGCCTTGAGGCTCTGCGCTTAGTCCTGACTAGGGGAATAAACATAAACCTGAAAACACGACAAAAAGGCAATTAGGGAGAATAAACTGTTAATAATCAGCGATTTTACATACAATGGTTTGTTTGCATAGAAGGCGGGATAGCAAGCGCATACAGTAAAACCATGCACAGCTCCCGAGTACACTACACCATTAGTGAAGCTATTCGTAGACTTTCTAACGCACCATAGATACACCCAACGTTTACCGTACGCACTTCTTAACAATTTAAGCGTAACGAGTAACGATGATTTGATGTACATCGACGAACCTACTAGCTCTTTTCTTTCTGTTCCAACGCTTCCCGTTCTCGTATCTCTCGTCGTCTCTTTACATCCCAATTGTACACCCGAGCTGTGTTCACTTCCATTACCGTGATCTGTTCTCGCAAGAATTCAAGGTCCTCGATGACGCTCGTGAGACTGGTTTCTGCCGAGCTGAGCTTCTCACGTAACAGAGCTATCGCTGCCGGTAGCTTGTACGAAAGCATCACGTTGGCCTGATGTGTAGAGGCTTAATAAACGGGGGAAAACGTATAGAAAGGAGACGTACGCCAAGCCACAGGTACACAGTGTCCGTATCTTCTAGTTCTGCTTCCGCATACAGGGTATCGTTGAGCTCAAAAGTGGTGCGTATTGGCTTCTTCTGACTTTCGTCGTCATCAAGATCGTCGTCATCTTCTAAGTCGCCACCATCTTCATCATCAGCCTTTGCCGTCTTTCCTTCCTATAATAACCACATCAGGGAGTATATTCCTGACGCGAAATATCAGAACTTACTCTTCGTTCCTGCAAGAACTCGATCATGCTTAGTGTCTTCTTAATATCTGGTATCTTGTCCTCTAGCCCTCTGCGTCGTTGTGTAAGGTTTTGGTCCATGTACCGGTATTTCCTGGACGGACGATGAACGGTAAGTTCGAGTCAACATATAAACAGATGATTCACTTACGCCAAAGCTGATTGAATTTCTTTCAATGCGGTCTCGACATCAGGATTTGGTCCTAAGTATTCTGTCACATCAGCCTGAGGCGTTCATGCTCAGAGCGCGATAATCTGTAAATGCATGAAGACTTACGATGAACGGCGCTTTAGGAATACCCCTCGCGTTCTTCTCCTGAGAGGCTTCTGCACTAGAGGACATATTTGAGCCTACAGCTGAGGTTTCTGAGGTGGATTACACGGCTGTTGTAACAAACGAAACTTGGAAGTTCGCGGGTAAAGGGACACGGAGATATTGACCGGCGTCTATCATACTTTGAGTGATTCGGCAAATGCCGTGCGCGGGATAAAAATTGCTATTTTCGCGCTTTTTCGCCTCTTTGCTCTTCACGTTCATGTCCTCGCCACCATCTCCTTCATCGCTCTTCTTCTTGACTTTTAACCCCGGATAATATCCCGCCTACATCTCAGTACATATGTCACGACTGATTATAAAGAACCTTCCAGCGTACTTAACGCAAGATTCTCTCCGCTCGCATTTCTTGTCCAAGGACGGTCCTGGTGGTACACTCACAGATGTCAAGGTGCTGCAGAAACGCGACGGGACGTCTCGCCAATTCGGATTCGTAGGTTATAAGACCGAAGCAGAGGCCCAGCAGGCGCAGAAGTGGTTCGACAAGACCTTCATACATTCATCGAGGATCAGCGTCTCCATCGTCGATGGTGCGAAGGATGCACCTGCTCCAAGACCAAATAAGAGGCAGAGAACTGGCCCTTCGCCGGGTGAGCATGCTGAGGGTGGTGCACACGCGAAGGAGTCGAAGCAAAAAGAGGACACGAAGGACACTCAGCTTGAGGAGTTCCTTGGTGTGATGCAGTCCCGATCGAAGCAGGGGCCCTCGTGGAAGGATAGCGCGTTTGAAGACCCTTCCCAGCCGGCGCAAACGCCGAAGGGTCAACGGAATATCTCTCATGAGTTGAGCGATGTTCCAGAGGGTCAGACAGCTCAGCAAGAGCCTGCATCGGATCTCGATTGGCTCAAGCAGCATACGAAGCCAGCTCTAAACGACACACTTACCTCGTCTAGCCCAACGGACGAAGAGAAGGAAGGTCCAAGCACGAATCAGGTATTTCTGTCCGTTCCCTTCATGTGGTTAGTTGCTAAGGATTCTCATCCTTGATAGCTATCCGCAGAAAATGACGCTGTCGCTGGTATTCTCCAAAGCGGTCGCCTATTCCTCCGTAACTTGGCATTTACCTGTACCGAGGAGGAGATCCAAGAATTATTTGCGCCCTACGGGCAGATCGCTCAGGTGAGAGTTCATTCCGGTTTTCGAATAGCACGGCTTGCGGTCGTCGTTGGGATGAAAAAATTGTATAGGGACATCAGACCTTAACGGGAATGTTGATTCCTCTGGGAAATTCCGATAGTAGAAATAATTATCTGAACTCTACACATACCTCTGCCTCGTCTATACTCGATGCTTACCCTCTTGCCCGCTTTTGTAGGTCCATATACCACTTGATCCCGCGACGAAGGCTCCGAAAGGCATGGCGTATGTCACTTTTGCCGATCCATCGAACGCGGTGGCAGCGTACAGGACACTAGACAAGAAGTCATTTCAGGGACGACTACTCCATATCCTTCCCGCCATTGACCGGAAGGGAAACATAAGCGTCGAACAGGCAGGTAAGCCTAAGACGGTTAAGGAAGAGAAGGAGGCAAAGAGAAAAGCGGTAGCAGGGAAGGCATTTAATTGGGCTATGTTGTACATGAATGTATGTAATTCGAGCAGCTACAATATATTTTTTCTCACTTTAGTACAATCTCTGGTTTCTATAGAGCGACGCTGTTTTGTCGTCAGTAGCGGATCGTATGAACCTCTCGAAAGCCGAGATTCTCAGCCCCGAGTCAGGCAACGCAGCTGTGAAGCTTGCACTTGCGGAGACGCACGTTATACAAGAGACGAAGTCGTTCTTGGAAGCCAACGGTGTTGTTCTTTCCTCGCTGTCTGGTGGACGAATAGCTCGGAGCGATACTGTCATACTCGTGAAGAATATCCCGTACGGCACCTCCGCCGACCAAATTCGCGAACTCTTTGAACCTCACGGACAGTTACAACGCGTCCTTGTACCGCCTGCAGGAACAATGGCTGTTGTCGAGTTCGTGCACCCTGACGAGAGTCGCAAAGCCTTCCGCGCTGTCGCTTACCGTCGTATGGGTGACTCCGTCGTCTATCTAGAGAAGGGTCCTGTGGGCATGTTCGCAGAAGTCGAGCCTAGTGCATCTTCCAACGCGCCTATTACAATTGCAGGTCCCAAACCGGTCGTCATTGAAGATACTTCCGCAGGGGCAGACGAGCCGTCACTGGCAGCTGGCACAACACTCTTCGTCAAGAATCTCTCATTCGCTACGACCTCTGAGCGGTTTATCAACACGTTCCGTAATCTCCCTGAGTTCGCGTTTGCACGCGTACAGACGAAGCCTGATCCCAAGCGGCCTGCGTCCGAGAACGCACGTCTCAGTATGGGTTATGGTTTCGTTGGTTTCAAGACTCCCGAAGCCGCAAAGAAGGCGATGAAGAGCATGCAGGGCTTCGTGCTGGATGGACACGCGCTGGTGGTGAAGTTTGCCGGTCGTGGTGCCGATGAAGAGGATACTAAGGATGGCAAGAAGGCGAAGAATTATTCGACAAAGATGATCGTGAAGAACGTACCGTTCGAAGCGACGAAGAAGGATATCAGGGAGTTGTTTGGGTACGCACGTCTCCACCGTTTCATCTTCATTAGGTATAATAATCATTTTATGCAGCTCTCATGGTCAACTCAAATCTGTTCGTCTACCCAAGAAATTTGACCACCGCTCGCGCGGTTTCGCGTTCCTGGAGTTTGTCACCCGTCATGAGGCCGAGAACGCATACACAACACTCAAGCATACGCACTTGCTTGGTCGGCATCTCGTACTGGAATGGGTGGAAGACGACTCGGCGACTAGCATTGACGAGCTGCGCAAGAAAGCCGGTGTAGGGTTTGGCGGGGGAAAGGAGCTACCCGGTCGGAAACGGAAGTTAGACATGGGCGACGACAGCGCAATGGCAGTCGATGGCGATTCGTCATGACACGTTAAGGACACGTTGACAAGCACAGTCAGGGACGTCTCAAGTTGATTTTATTGCAAGCTTGATGCGCAGCCTCGCGGTGCCCATCCCTGGCTCTGATGGACACATGCGGCCCTGGAGAATGGCGAGTCTAAAGCGTAGTACATAGTTAGCTTCACTTTGCTATGCATATCATGATCAAAACCGATATTGTTGTTCGTATACGAAAGTCACAGCCATCAAAGCTGCGGTCCCGCAGCGCTCAGTCATTAAGGATGCAATAAGCAGCGAGCGTCTTTGTTTATGCAGAATACGCACTCCTTCGGCCCCTATCTAGATGTAGCTGCAATTACTAGCTGCAGTGCGAGCAAGTTATTTTTCAAGATTCACGATTATTCTGTACGCGTATATAAGAGATGGTGGACCAGCAATAGGGCTACACCAATCGACTCAGTATCTTTTTACCCTCGACACCTCGCATCTCAACTTCAGACCACTAACCATGAACGTCTACGCTATTGGAGCTTCACGCAACATTGGATACCATGCCTCTCTTAGATTATTGCGTATGTTCATTTTCGCAGTGTATTTGCAACTTGACCTGACTTGAGTGGAATTAAAAACAGGCAAAGGGGCAACAGTTACTTTCCTGCTTCGTTCGCAGAACGCTTTCAAGGACGTCCCCGAGATTCAGGAGTACATAACCTCCGGAAAGGCCATCCTTGTCCAGGGCGACGCATTGAAGGAGGAGGACGTCGCCCGCGGTTGGGCTGCCTCGCAAGCAGCCTCACCCACCTCCCAAGTTGACCTCGCACTCTTTACTCTCGGTTAGTGCATCATCAAATTACCCGCTCAACTGAGCCATCAATTAATAATCCTTGCGCGATGCAGGTGGCACTCCTACTATCGGTTTCAAAGGCGCAATTATCAACCCACCAGATCTCTGCACGCATTGCCTTCTCAACGTCATACGCACTACTCCCGAATCTTTGCGGTCCACTGTCAAGTTGCTTGCTATAACTTCCACCGGTGCCACACGTGGGTCGCATGATAACCTCCCTTTACCCTGGAAACCCTTTTATTCGTGGTTCCTGGCCGGTCCTCACAAGGACAAGCTTGGCATGGAACGTGTGCTCTATTGGTGCATGGGCCAGAGATGGGAAGAACCTGAGCCGGAGCAGAGTATCTTGGGCAGCGGGTGGCAGGCCAAGGATAACACTCCGGGGGAAGGCGCGTTGAAACATGTGGTGGTCGTAAGACCGGCACTACTGACAGATGGCGAGTGCGTCGCCGACAACAACAAGAAGCCACACAAGGCACCGTACAAGTTCGGAACGGATGAGGAGTTGCGGAAACACAACGGGTACACAGTTTCGAGGAAGGATGTTGCGCACTTCCTCGTGGAGGAGGCTATTCCCAACTGGGAACGTTATGAGGGCAAAGCGATTAATGTTTGCTACTGAGTTCTGTTTAATTTATAGTACTGTACTTGTTGTTTTACCATGCACTGCGTAACGGGCATAATTTTTCCTCAGGAAAAATGAGGGAAAAATGAATGGGAAAATGCTCCTTTTACTTTTGTCTTTTCCTCTGTAAAAATGAAAGGAAAAATGTCTTCTCAAAACAAAGGGCACAAAGGCTGTTCAAGAAAAAGGTGTGAGAAAAGACGTGAAAAAAGGTCTGTGGAAAAGGTGAGAGAAAAAGGCCCATTTCTCTCAACATTTTTCCAGACGAAAAATGTTGCTGGTTACGCAGTGATGTCCCGACGGCTTGAACTGGCTCACTAGAGTACGACCACGATTCCTAACTTCACAAATGCAATGTAAAATTGTATACGTTATAATCATGATATCCTTCTCATCACTTACTTGCTTGAAATAAAGTCAGTACGCGTACGTCCACTGGCCTGTTAGAGATCAAAACCACCGTGTTACTTAATGAGATATGCCATAACGGTGACTTAGTTCGTTTTTCATTTCCGCATTTCGATATCCTACAACAATTATCCGTGAGGCAGAGCAAAATTGATCGACCAGGTCCCTGTTTTTCCACTCAGCCTCATCAACCTCGGTTTTAACATCGGAGAGGGGCGACAGAAATACGTCATAATTATATACCCTATCGCCCCAAGTATCAGCATTCCGTCAACATTTTATTCCTTGGCGATCTCCTGTACGTATAGTACTGTATGACATCGCCTTTTCATGCTGCAAAGAACAAAGAAGTTTCATGCCTTGCACAACGTCCATCATCACAATAATTCGCACAATAGGATAATTGTTCCGCCTAGCTGGATGAGTGAGCTGAGTAAGCCGGAATTTTGTACAAATTCTCTGTATATTCGTCCATCAGTCGAGATGCTGTGTAAAACAAGCGAACGTGGCGGGATTTTCACCTTTAGCTCCATAGTGAAGCGTACCTCCGGAAAGATACAGGCTGTAGTCCTTGGGCGCATCACCAAACGACTGCGCTCTCTTCCTAAAAGTGAACGTACTTCCCATGACAGCTGAGGAGGGATAAGTAAGTCCCTTTCTTGCTCAATAGGTCAAATTCTGAATAGGAAAGCAAAGTAGGCTTTCCCGGTATTGATGATCTCGATTCCGGGGCGTTCATTAGATTTATGGATATTCTCCTTGGCATGCATGAGGAAGAGGTCAGTATGACCCCGAGGACCCATGTTTTTGCGGCCATGAGGAGTCGAGATGATGGGAGGATCTTTGCGACGAGCTAGCCTGACCCGCCGCGGAGGTGACCCAGTACTGAGATAAGAAGAGTGTACACAAAAACAGAGCAGGAGAGGGGGGGAATCCTCGCGGCGCACAGACAAAGCCCACGGTGAGGCAATGTTTGTAGTTGATAGCAAGCCTGTTCCTCCAGCCTCTAGGGCAGGGACCCCAGGTCCGAGGTGAACACGACCAGCTATCCAGTTGCAACTTTGTTAGTCTGGAGGATACACCGCTCGATGGGTTTCTCACCTTGGTGTAGGAAATTTAGAGCCGTCATAAAGTGCAGCCCGTTCAGCTCTAAGATGCGTGTAGCGTTATCAACCAAAAGGAACTTTTCCCCGGGCGGGGTCGGCATCTGATTCGTGTCCTGTCGCCAGTCAGATATAGCCTGCCGAGACAAAGGTCCCATCTTCTAGAGACATAATGAAAGCGAGTCGCCTGACCGTCTGTAGCCCAAGAGTGTACGAATACTCGATTGTAGAAGTCATATTTGGGCTTGTCCGAGTTCGCTGGTATGAAATACCTGCTGAGCCTGTGAGGACGTTACATATTTACGCATCTTGGTGAATAGGGCTTCCTCTTGACGTCTGATTTTACGTGAAGGCCCGTAGGCTCCACTGAACGTCTGAGAACCCTGTTATCTTCGTGCCGAAGCACGGTGCATAGACCATGCTTCGTAAAATGTGTTTGGGCATAGGTAGAGTAGAATGAGATACGCTCCCCGTCATAGGATCGAGGGTGACCTAAAGCTACATCAAGCATTGAGCTCTATAGAAGATTAAGCATTGGGATACAGGCTTACATATAGAAGTCCAGGCGGGGGCCATCGACCTTCGACCAGTCACGGCATCACTGTCCGTTGTACCATGACGTTGACTAGCATATACTTCTCTCACACGATCCTGACCTGCACATGAGGTACTTCAGTGTAACAGATATTACGTTTGAAAGAGCTCAAGAGCTGCTTTTGCTGGCACACGGTCTCGTATTGCTGTGGGGCAATCTCAAGGGACAAACTCGCTAAATTTAAAACTTACACATTGCCAATACATCAACGGACCCAAGCCTTGCTATTTTCTTGCTTTCTCAACTCCTCCAATATTCTTTTTACCCCTTCCACATCTCCCACAGCCGCTCTTCCCGAAGACCAATCAACCACGATCGGCCACTTCAACGCCTTTGGGTTCTTCGCGGCCAGTTTGTTTACAGCGTCAGCACTCGTCGGTCGAGTGTCCACTGTCGGGTGAGACGAAATGAAGAAGTCTGGTGAGGCGGAAGGGAGGTAGCCGGATATCGTGCGTAGTTGGTCGGGAGTGGGTGGTTTGTCCTCGATAACTTCGAGGTTGAATGAGAGAGGCTGAGATTTGGTGTTGGGCGGGTAAGGACCGGAGAGTGCTGATCTAAGGAGGTTTAGGGCTGCTACAGAAGGTGGGGACGATGGAGAGTGACTACAGTATTTCTTGGATCAGTGGAATTAAAGTCGGGTGATATCGCTTGAACTTACAATATTGAGATTTGTGGCTGAGGACGTTCGGGTTTAGGAGTTAGCCTTTATGTCAAGACATAACAAATGCGCACTTACTCTGCTAAGCTTGAATGCAGAAAACATGGCAGTTGAAAGATTCGCTATGTGAGGAGGTTTTGGACTATCGTGAACGTTAGAATAAAGCGACGAGTTCGAAACAAGCCGCGAGCACTCGTCATGACATCAGACTGCCACGTGTTACACGTGACTGACCATAACTGCCTGTTAAGGCTATTATTGATTCCGATATTTCGACTCGGACTTTACGCTCATCACGCCTGTAGCAATCATTTTGAGCAAGGCGTACCTATGACTTACGAAGAAACCTAAGGTACTTTATATCTCTCTGGTAAAAACCAAAACTCACTCCCGCTGCACAGAATTCAGCTGTCACCGTGACTATTATTATTTCGATATTATATGAACCAATATGCGGTCAGTTACAAGCTAGAGCATTATACCCTCGTTCTCAGCATAAGTGCCGAGTGCTTAGTGATGGTTGCTTACTGGAGGACTTTCCGTACCCGTCACGCCCACAGCTAAAAACCTGGATCTGGCCAAGGAGACCATTTCGTGGATCGCAGTCATTGTACTCCGGTGCATATGTGTCGATACCCTGCAAGTAAGTCACTCGAAGTATCTAAATTTTGGGAGGTTGGTTGAGCTAGGGAAGAATAGCAAGCGACGAAAGTACAATAGTGGTTGAATATTGAAAGTTGAATAGTGAGCTCTCTGCATCTCCGTATCCGATGCATATAGGTGCATATTGGATTTAACACACATAAGTACTGCGCCGGTCAAGGTTTCTTGTCACGAGCTATTTCAATAACCCACACGAACCGCCTTCCATTCTTTTCATATTCCTCAGAAGCATTGTCTCGACGCGTTCGCTCAGAGGCTAAGTATCTGTTTCGAAGTTCGTTTCTTTGTCTCGTCACTCTTAATCGTTTATCGTTTTCTTCCCAAAAGCCTCGAGCCACAGTCAAAGGTCATGGATGTAGCCCTATACGTAATGGTGTAGACCCGATAACTTCATTCAAAGCTAAGTACAACTGACCAAATCCAATAAGCACTACACCCCCAAAGATTGCACCAGGTAAGAGAACTGTCTAGAGTGGAGATAATGCGAAGCTGATAATAGACGTTCTGTACACGTTATGCGTCATCAGGTGTGTCTCTTGAACAAAATCGCGGGTTCGTTGGACAAAAAATTCGACTTGCAACGCCCACGAACACCTCGGCAGAATTCTGGGTGGTAAGTTTTGTCTACTTCCTTTTCTGCTACTCAATAATCTCTTTCGTCCCTGCTACCATCTAGACCTCGCTCGATGGCGCCGTAGTTATCGATAGTCTCGATAGTCTCAGGCTGTTGTGCACCTGCGCGCACTCCTGACCAAAACGATGCCGTCTCTCGTCGTCTACGTGCTCCACTCGTCAGAAACGCGCTATCTGCTACGCTAACGGCGTGACCATTTGGAAAGCCAGGTGAGGCGAGGGTTTGCCACTTGACCTTTCGGACTGACCGCCATGATCTACTCCGCCCCTTCTGGGTATACAACGATCTCCTTCGTCCCCTTCAGTGCAGTGTAGCTTGTGACCAGTCTTCCTCCGCACCCTATAACTCTCAAACTCTCTTGTCGCGAATCGTCTAGGACCATTAGTGCGGTTATCGCATCATGTTGACCAATTATCAGTAGTTTTGTGAACGTTCTTCGTGCCGCAGACCGCCGTTCTCGGCGAAACCGTCGCTGTAGATCCTACTTCCAGGGAACGAGGAAGCAAATAATGAGCCCGAAATTATCTCAATATTCTAGAATATCAGTCGACTGGCATCCAGATTTTGAATATTGTTCCATATGCCGGCTGAAACGAGGAGGGGATGATTTGAGGCCCCCCCTCGCCATTGCGGCAACCTCGCTCCGTTATATCTTGCCCTCCAACTTAAGAGCCACCGCTTTCTCCCGTACCACCATCTCTGTCTTTCCTCCCAGGAGAGTCAGAGTTGCCTGATCCCACCGTGCTCGTCGTCGCCTCCATCGTCGTCGTCGTTGTACACTAGCTCATAGCTCGCCATGACTTCGACCATCGATCCGAAAACCATTGGGCGTTCGCGCCGACATGTCCGCACGGTCACTGGTAGGCTCATCTCCATCAAAAACGACGCAGAGGCGCATCTCATCTACCTGCAGGTTACTTTCCCGAGATTGATGAAAAGGGTCAGGAAAAGTGGCCCAGAGGCGACAAGAAGGTGTGGGAGGCCGGGACTCGTGGACTCGATAAGGGTACGTGCTCATCATTGTGTACGGCGTGCTCGTCGCTAATCAGTCTTTGGCGACTGTGATCAGAGGTCCCCGATATCACCAAGTCATTTGTGAACCATGTCAACACTTCTCTCGCTCTCCAGGCATACAACATCGACGACTTTGGTGCATACCAGGCCGCTGCTCTATCCGCTCGCGACAACCTCATCGTACGTATCTCTCTGTCGCTCCAACTCCGTTATCGCCACTCATGAAAAACGCGCTTAGATTAACTGGAATGAGACTCAAATTAACTTTACCCGCAAATCTCCCAAGCGTGCCTACTATCTCTCCCTTGAGTTCCTCATGGGTCGTACTTTCGACAATGCTCTCCTTAACCTTGGTTTGAAAGATCAATACCGCGAGGGCCTGGATCAGCTCGGCTTCAACCTCGAAGACCTCATCGATCAGGAACGCGATGCCGGTCTCGGAAACGGTGGTCTCGGTCGACTCGCCGCATGCTACCTTGACTCGTCTGCCTCGCAAGAGCTCCCTGTGTGGGGATACGGCTTGAGGTACAGATATGGTATCTTCCAGCAGTTGATTGCCCCTGATGGGTCTCAACTGGAAGCACCGGACCCATGGCTGCAGAACGAGAATCCGTGGGAGCTCCCTAGGGCTGATGTGACCTATGACGTGAGGTTCTACGGGCACGCGGAGAGGCTGGGTAACGGCAGGGCAGTATGGAGTGGTGGGCAGGAGGTATTAGCTGTCGCATATGACACGATGATTCCAGGGTATTCGACGAAGAACACAAACAACCTTCGGTTGTGGGAGAGCAAGCCCAAGCGTGGATTTGATCTAAACAGCTTCAATGGTACGTGATACTTCGAATGTGCCTGCAATATGAAACTGATGCTTCTGTGATATAGCGGGTGATTATGAACGCGCTATCGAATCTTCGAATAGCGCTGCTGCCATTACGTCTGTTCTCTACCCCAACGACCACACTACTTGTAAGTGTATCGTGGATTTGTCTAATGTTGATCACAATTGACATGATCATTATAGTCGGAAAGGAGCTGCGTCTTAAGCAGCAATACTTCTGGACCGCTGCTTCTCTGGCTGATATCCTACGTCGTTTCAAAAACTTGAACAAGCCTATCACCGAGTTCCCTCAATGCCAGTCTTTCTATTGCTCTTGTGCGTCCTGCAACTGATGTCGAATTTATTTACAGTCGTCTCTATCCAGCTCAATGACGTACGTTTTTAAATCGCCTTATTCCGCCTTATTCCGGAATCATGGTTGACGATCCCGCTTCAGACTCACCCAACGCTTGCTATTCCCGAGCTCATGCGTCTCCTCATTGACGAAGAAGATGTTCCGTGGGATACTGCCTGGGGTATAGTTACTAACACATTCTTCTATACTAACCATACAGTGCTTCCTGTGAGTCTTTTCTGTTGATTGTTGGCAGTAAGACCAAAATTGATGTTATTCGGCGTGTTAATAGGAAGCTCTTGAGGTGTGTACGGATCTAAGCACGGCGAAGGATCTGTTTATTAATGAAGTGTATAGAAATGGCCCGTCCCTCTCATTGAGCACGTCCTGCCTAGACATTTGCAGATCATCTACGACATCGTGAGCACTCATCTGACTTGTGATTGCATATCATTCGATTTGCAACCATCATATTTAGAACTTGCTCTTCCTGAAAGCCGTCGAGAAGAAGTTCCCTGGTGACCGTGATAGGCTCGCGCGCATGTCTCTCATCGAGGAGGGTTTCCCCAAGCAAGTCCGCATGGCGAACCTCGCTGTCGTTGGTAGTCGGAAGGTCAACGGTGTCGCGGAGCTGCACAGCGAACTTTTGCAGGCGACAATCTTGAAAGACTTTGTGGAGTTTGATGGACCGAGCAAGTTCTTCAGCGTTACCAACGGAAGTACGTGATTCTGCTCGAGATCTTCGTACACAGAAAATGGACGCTCACCTTGTGTGATGGAATGCAGTCACTCCTCGCCGCTGGCTTGACCAGTCCAACCCCAACCTCTCTAACCTCATTCAAGAGACACTCCAGATTCCCAAGGCCGACTTCTTGAAGGACCTCTCCAAACTTGAGGGTCTGTTGAAGTACGTCGAGAACCCTACGTTCCAGAAGAAGTGGGCTGCGGTGAAGCAGAGCAACAAGGAGAGACTGGCGCATTATGTTGAGGTCAAGTTGGGTTTGAAGGTGAACACGCATGCGATGTTTGATGTTCAGATCAAGGTGAGTATCAGAGTACATGTTTGTGTTTGTACAAGCTAATAAGAATTGGGGGAATAGCGTTTGCACGAGTATAAGGTTCGTTGTTTCCGGTGTGCTAGAAGGGATTGAGAAACTTATGGGATTTTTTTTAGCGGCAAACGATGAATATCTTTGGTGTTATTCACGTAAGTCGTATTTCCTTACAAGATGAACGGACAGAAACTGAGGTTGTATTTGTAGAGGTACTTGTGGCTCAAGGATATGACCCCTCAAGAGAGGAAGAAGGTTAACCCCAAGGTTGTCTTCTTCGCAGGGAAGGCTGCTCCTGGATGTAAGTCCCCAGTATTCTTTATTAATACAGACTATTTTCTGAATGAATTTCTTATAAAAAAGATTACATCGCCAAGCTCGTGAGTTTTTACAGCTCAGATGCATTTCTGGATGAATAAGAACTCACTTTTTCCTGTTCTTTTTCAGACCATCCGTCTTATCGTCAACGTGGCCCGTATCATCAATGATGATCCCGATACCAAGGATATCCTCAGCCTCTACTTCCTCCCGGACTACTCTGTCTCCCTTGCCGAAATCCTCATCCCTGCTTCTGATATCAGTCAGCACATCTCTACCGCGGGTACCGAGGCTTCGGGCACTTCGAACATGAAGTTCTGCTTGAACGGTGGTTTACTTCTTGGCACCGTCGGTGAGTGAAACCGTACCGGGGGTTATTTAGGGATACTAACAGAATACAATTGTAGATGGCGCCAACATTGAGATTGCGGAGGAGGTCGGCGAGGAGAACGTTTGTGCGTGCTCTACTTTATATGATACTTTCACAGAACCTAGCTCATGATCATCTGCCTAGTCTTCTTCGGACACTTGACACCCGCTGTCGAAGACCTTCGTTACCAGCATCTCTACCATCCCGAATCTCTCGAACAAAAGTCCCCCAGGCTCTTCCGTGTCATTAACGAGATCGCTTCTGGTCGGTTTGGTGACGACAACGTCTACGAGCCGTAAGTCAACTTCATGTTTTGGGAACTGCATGTGCCAATGATCTTGCTATTCGTTAGGCTCTTGAACACAATCCGTCATAACGACTACTATCTGCTCTCGGAGGATTTCGACTCTTGTACGTTAATCTGGTGATTTTATAGGTCTTGAATTAACAACATTTCCTACAGACCTCCAGGCATTGGCTCTCGTCGATGAGTCGTACCAGAACCGCATCGAGTGGATCAAGAAGAGTATCAGCACCACGGCCAAGATGGGCAAGTTTAGTTCTGATCGTGCGATTCTTGACTACGCCCAGGAGTGCTGGGTACGTCCATTTGATTTGTTCCTGTCTGATACCATCCTGACGAACCTTTTTCACGAACTACAGAACATCGAGCCCCTGAAGCTTGAGTAATTAGACAGATAATGTTGTGCACAATATACAAGCATTGTAGCCATAATAGATTGATTGTCCGTTTGGAATTCGAACATAAATTTTACCATCTCATAAGGGGGACGCAGCGATATGACGAAGTGGAGCGAGGAGAAAATGAGTGTGTTGAGGCAGTGGCTCAAAGGTTCTGGGAGCGAAGAAGTCGCAACTGTGCGACGGGTAAAAAGGTGAGGGAGAGAGCTCCAAATACACTGATGGGTCCAGAAAATATAAGCTGCCACGCATCGAGGAGAGAGAAAGGCGGGTTCCAAAGTTTGAATATCGAGCAATAATACCATGCACGTGGTGCGAAAAGGAACTAGATGGAGGGAGAATACGGGGGAAAACGACTGTAGGAGGGACCGAGAACTAAGTACCTAACCAAATACTACTAGACAACGTTGGTAATAAGAGCAAGTGTGAACCATAGATATTCGGGCGAGAGGGTATAGAGGATTGTGCAAAAAATTTGCAACAGGTATTCTGCCGTGAGGGCCGAGGCGATGGGTGCAATAATAACGTAGTATGGCCGATTCAAGAGCCAGAGTGTTAAGAGCTTGTGTTCTCGACGGTTGAATCGTCCTTATGAGGCTCGGGTTCTGGGTGTTGGGCTATGGAGGCGTTAGTTTCAGGATAAAGGTATGAATACAAGCTGAACTTACGTGTGCTGCCACCGTTTGCCACCGCCTCGGATTGAGGCTCTTCGGGGGTATCATGACTTACAGATGAGGCCTCAAGCAAGTCGGAGGGGGGCTGTTCTTGAGAAGGCTGCGGGGGAGAAACTTCGGATGATGAAGGGGCCACAATGTGCGCCTCGGTAGGGACTTTAGACTCGGAAGTCAACGTCTCTTGAAGATTGTCATGCTGATGTGAACCTTCAACGGGGACCGTGTCTTGGACGTCCACATTAACCGGGACCCCTACATTCTCTGGCACGGCGTCTTCCAACGCAGTGGGAGTATCTGATGCAACGGGCTCATCCCCCAATGGTTCGTCGGCATGAGGATCCCTGATATTCGCAACCACGGGTTCCGTCTCGACAGCGGGTAAAGAACGCTCTTCAGATGTTTCCTTTTCAGGTTCCGATGAAGACGAATCCGCAGGCTTGACCTCAGTAGCATCCGCGATCGTGCCGTCCTTCGTTGGAGGTGTAGGTGCTTCAACAACGATGGGCTCAGGGGTCATCTGCTCAGTACTCTCCTTGGATGCTTGAGCAAGAGCCACAGGCTCACTCGCGTCAAGAGAAACTTGAGGACCAGGGGTGCTGCCAGTGAGAACAACAACCTCCGGAGCAGGGGGAAGTTGTTTCTCATGATTGGAGTCAGCTAGAACATCCGCTGTAGAAAGGGCAGCGTTATCGGAGAAGATCGATGGTCGTACTGGTGCCTCTTCCTCAGTCTTGACAGGCTCGACAGCGGCAGGAGGTATGTCGTTTGTCGACGCAGTAGCTTCAGCCCCAACGAGAGGAACTGGAGGTAGATCTTCTTTCTCCTTGTCCTCAGAAACAGTGATGGGTTCGGACTTCTTCTCCTCTACTTCAACAGGGACAGCAGGGTCCAATACTGCAACAGATGCAGCTTCGATCGGCTGAGAAATCCCCTCCTTCGCCTGCTTTTTCGTGTTCTCCTCAGCAGACTCTGCAACCGAAATACCAAGTCCTTGAGAAATTGATTCCTTCGGCACATCGGCCGCCTTGACAGAACCGGGTCCCGGTTCCGCCTCCTCCGACAATATCTGACCAAGTTCCCCAATCTTGGGGCTCATCGTCGACGTCGTCAGTACGCCTTTCGTCTTTTGAGCTGGCGCCTTGGGGTTCACATCCGTCGCGCTCGTGTTATGATTCGAGAAGAAACTAAACCGCTTCACTGTCGGCGAAAAGTTGAAGCTTCTACGGCCTCTACCGGAAGGTGTCAAAGAAGGCCGGGGCGATGATGCACGCCTACCAGTGTTTTCGAACTGAGGGAGAGGAGGGAGAGGCGGAGGAGTGGGACGAGTGAACATCTGCTCAACTATGAGAATAGTGTACTTCCAGGCGGAGCGTTTGAGTTGATAGACAGCAAAAGTCGGCCAGTCTGCGGAGATGGGATCGAGGAGTGCGTCACTCCAAAAGTCGAAGAATGCTTCATCAATAGTGACCGTCCCAACTTGTGTCAGTAGTACAGGAAGCTCCTTGGTATTACCTGCACCTGTATGATCACGCTCTTTATCCAGAGATTTCCGACCACGTCTGGGTGAAGATGCGCGACGCCGCTTGCTGGGTGAAAGAGTTTCCGCTTTGGGCGCGGTAACCTCGACGTCACTATCGTTCAGACTCAGGTTCAAGTTCTGGCCAAGCGAGCTCTCGCCAAATCCAAGTTTTGAGAAGTCTGCCCAATCCGTTGGAGGAGCACCCGCATCATGCCCGTTGCCATTGGCTGAGGGTTTGTTCGCAATGCCAAGGGAAGACGAACGCCTGACACGATGTGTTGGAGCACGAATAATAGGTGCTATTGGCGGAGAAGTCTCAGTTGGTTGAGTAGGTGTCGTTGAGTTCGCTTCCCAGCCTGGAACAAGGGAAAGAATACGAATAGTCTCGTCATCCAGAATCTGTGACAAAACTGGAGAACCGTCAGCGGCCTTCTCGCCGGTCAACGCTTGTTTCCTAATATCCTCCCAGATGGTTACGACATCATCCGCGAGAACGGCCTTCTCTGATGTCTTTGCCTTGATAGCTTGAGATAACAGGTGAAGCGGATGCTGGCGGGGTGGTCTAGGCGAATCTATCGCTCGCAGTTCGGTACCCAAGCGAACGAAAAGTGCGTCGTATCTGCGAGTGGAGAATCGGGGTTGAACTAGGAAAGGCAGGTCTTCGTTTGTTTCCGCAGAAGGTACAGTGCCGTACGGGTACTGTTTCACGAGCTCAGACAACCGCAGGGGCATCTTCAGCAGTGATGACTCCTCTCTGTGCAATGCAATGACTTAGAATATATGGTTGGAACGAATATACGATAATTTACCGAACATGCGCCAAGAACAAATGCTCCAGAATTCTGCCTGCGGTTTCCCACCTCTTGTAAAAATCTGCCCAGTCTTCTTCCTTGTTTGGCGGTTGCGCAGATACGAGCCAAAGACCAAATAACTTTGAGAGCTTGCTCCCAGACGACCCATTTAGTTCAGCATGGGCGGCGAGGGACTCAATGATGTCCAGAGTCGTTGTCAAAAGCTGAACGTGCGAAGACGGCAGCAAGGGGACGAGTGTTTTAGAGAAAGCAGTAGGTGGAAAATCCGCCTGACGTTCGGACGACGCGAACGTCGCGTACCATTCCCATTCGGACGCGCCTTTTCCAAAGGATGTACCCTCGAGCTTGAGATGGCGGAGTCCCCAGCGCAAAATAGCAGCGACATCGTGGGGAGAACGCGTGTACTTGAGTTCAGAATCGAACATAGCTGCGGCAGATTGGGGAGAGGAAGCAGGGGACTTTGAAGCAAGGGAAAGGAGAAAGAGGGACACCAATCGCTTTTGGACTTCATTGGACGCCGCATACCAGTGAGGATGCATTAATCCAAGAGTTTCTAAGCCTATCGTCAAAGTTTAGATAATAACATGTAGAAAGCTTGCTCGTAGCCACAAACAACAGGATCTGGATACACGTACCTCCATGTTCAACGATAGCCTTTGAGCAAGCCTGCACCAGCCTCAACGTCTCCGCTGGGCTCAGCCTTCTCTCGCCCACGTCCTTTGCTGCCGCCTCCTCTGGTACAGACTCAAACACTACATCGAGAGCACGATTACTCTTCGCCTGTTCCTCCGGAAGGTTGAGGGTAAGATGGGGCGCCGGACTTGCACTGACGTTGCTCTTTCGCGTGTGCTCGACGTTCCTCGATCTCGGTCTGAACAGCGCGAGTGGTGAGTCCTTCGAGGAGGTAGCGGTCAAACGAGTGTTGTCAGGAAAATGATTCGTGGACGGCGACGCATTGGAGGGAGATATTGCCTCGTATTTGCCTTCGAGGAGGGGAGGTGCAGACAACCGTTTCTCGGTCGTTGGGGTCGTGGGAGACTGTACCTCTTTCTCGTCCTTCTTACGTCCAAAAACCTTTGAAAAAAACGAGGGCATCGCGTGGTCTTTCCCAGGTGAGATATAAGTAAAGGAGAGTGGGTGAAAACCAGAGATTAAGGGAGGTTGCTGGGTCGAAGGACGAGGGTCGAAGACAAACCGCTCACGGGCGCTTCTCAGATACGTTTCTAACTTGATTCGAGTAAGCTCAACCGCCGTCGTTGAGTAGAATTATGGAAAGGTAAGTAGTACAAGTTTAAGATAATTTGGAAAAGGTTTCACGACACGTATGTAGCATAACTAGCTGGATTTGTTCTAGGGCTATTCTGGCTCAATTTTGATATGAACGTCAATGTGAGCGCAATGATCCTACCACGTAGGAAACTCATCATGATTGTAGATGTTTGTACGACTTTCAGGACCACCTGTATCTATCAGTGACGATGCCTCTTCATGCAACGGCGACTGTCGGCGAATCGTACCATGTTCAACTTGTAAGGCGCTTCTAGGAACACTGCCGTAAAGCGAGGAGCACCGTTGCCGGGGATACCGCCGCCGTTATTCATAGCGCAAGAGGCGACAGAGTAACTTGGATGATGGCATATAATCACGTCGGCTTAACCGGAAACTCGCCACTGGAGAAAGGTATGCACCCGGCTTTCGGCATATGGTCGCTTGGAGCAGACGAATATGTACGAGTAATTGCCTCGGAAATTTCGTAGGTTCTAAAGAAAGGTAAGTTCAAATGAAACGGATATTGTGGACATGCGTAGGCTCGTAGACGGAAATCTGCCTCTATTTTCGTAGTGTAGCGGTGTCGGACTTATCGGAGGTATACTAGTACTTCAATTTCTAGTAAGTACAGGCAAGTGCCCACGAAAACCTTCAAAGATCTCCTGGAGAAAATTCAGTCAAGCTAGCTCAGTAGCAGAAATATGAATAGCTACACACTAGTTGCTGGTATGCGCTGTCTCAACGCGCATATGATATGGTCGCTATGAGAGGTCGATGCAAGCTGTTTTGAAGGCTAGCTACAGTTACTGACCGGCGTTCATTGTTTGTGCATGTTTTGCAAGAGCCTTTGAACCTAATAGCACCAAATACAGAATTGATCTCATCATAGTAATAGGCGCCTTAAGACGATTTCACAGTTCGAGACTTCGAATTCAAGTCGGACTTGAGCTTGCTTCTTGACCAACCTCAGCTTCGTTCGTTACACTAGGCTCAAAGCTAGGTGCTCGGTAATTACCTCCAATAGCTCGTCCAACCTACCTTGAGCAATACACGGTGGGACTCTCACCTAGTGATTTAACTAATGAATAGTAACGTTAACCATGAACCCGGGAGTGCGAGCAATGAATCCAGATTGTCAATACAGCCAACGTGACATCTCTACTCTCAACTTCTGCTAGGAAAAATTATCGGCAAGTAGTCTCCCTGAAGCTTGAATACTGACCAGGTCTCTACAATAAGAAAATTTTCCTTATATCCCAGTGCCACGTGAAACAGCGATATAGAGTCACTAACTTATCGTTAGGTATCAGAGGCCGCTCGTCCTCATTGTGTTGTACTCGCTCCATCTTTTTCAATCTTCTCAAGATACTATCGCGGACGCAGTGTTCGTAAGTTTTCAGCGCCTTCGCGTTTCCTCAACGCATAGTTCCCCTGCGCTAGCGAAAAGTATATGATCTTGTAGCTATTGTTCTGCTTATTAGCATACCATAAAATTGTAACTGTTGAGTGAGTGGTACAATCTACGGAGCGATGCCGGTGGAGGGTGTTGAGAGTATCTAGTGTTCGTAAAAATGTCACAGAACATCACGCCGGCATGGGACGGCAAATTGCCATTCCGACATCAAATTCCCTTATCCGGTATCACGATCAGACAGGTCTGTCCGTCTTCGTAAACCCCATCGGCGGAGTATGAATTATGCCCAGTCTGAAAGTCACTCTCCAAGCATCGTTGTTCGTAAACACCATGAAGCCGTAGTTTAGACAAGAATCGGGTGTAATATTTATGTTTTTATATGTGCAGTATATATTTTTGTCCTATATTGTAATACCAGAAACCTTCCGCATCACTCTAAATCTTGATCCATCAAGGTCAAACCAGTCCAGTTTTCGCTCATTTCTTCCCCTCATCCTGTTATTATTGTCGTAGCACAATTTCCTTTTGGGATAATAATGTAGTTATACTATAGTTTGGCTGTGATTAATCTCAGAATATTCGAAGGTAAGGAGGAGTGGAAAAACTAGTGTTCGTAAAAATCGGCGTTTACGAACACTGCGTCTGCGATAGTAAGTATTACGGCCAGCGTACTCACGGCGTGAGAATAGTCGGAGATAGTGTTGGTTGACGGTGGGCGCATCTCAGCAGTTGACGATGATGATCTACGCCGAGTGGCAGTACTATGTTTGGATTCGTGAGTTCTCTCATATCTAGACTCTGCTCATTACCTGATTAACGCTCAATCCAGGCATTGACACATCGCGTATAACAACCGTTCAGCACCGTCGTGCCATATCAGTATCGACCGGCAACTCCGCCTGACAAGGGAAGTTAGATGACGCTGACTTTGCGCTCAAGGAAAGCCTAGTTCGGATATATTCGGCATGACTATCACGATGAGTACCATCATTCCGTTGTCTCAGCGCAAAGCCAACCTCGCGAGGAATCGTGCAGACATGTTGCTGATATTCTGTACGATCTCGCTGTACCAGGACCTCCCCGGCGATGTGTTTCTTTGATGTTCAAAGGCGGAAAAGTTCCGGAAGCAACTGCAGTTCTAAGGCTGACCACCAACTTAAATACATATAACCGTACGTCAACGCGTATATCTACCCTGTCCAAAGAACTTTCCCCCCTTTTGCGTATACTAGCTTCTTCCAATTTCATAAATGCCAACCCCACTCGAACAAGTCAAAACGGCGATCTTGTAAGTTTTATTATCAACAGCTAACGTCCACGTTCCCAAAGCTAACTGAACACCTTGCAGGCAAAATTACATTTTCGTATCGACGCTCAGTCAGTCTTAACTTCAGAAACCTATGCATCTCATCCTTAACGCCAGGCTGACTGTAGTTACTGTCGTCAGACATCGTCATCTATGAACATATATTCCTCTTCCGTTCCGAAATTGACAGCATTTGGCGTAGACGTGTCTCAATTGTGACTATCCTGTTTTTCGTTAACCGGTATACGATCTTGGTGTATGCGGTATTAGGGTTTACTGGGATATTTACTCTGCAATCTGAGGTGAGCCATCTCTACTCCGTGTGCCAAATCGAAAAGCGTTGATTGATGTGTTCAACAGAGGTGAGCTCCGAATGTTTGTGAAAGGAGGCGGATTCGGTAATGGTTCGGTTTATCAGCTGTACAGTTGTTACAAGGTTCAACGAAGCGGTCACGATTCTGTTGTTCGTTGTATGTGCCAGTAAGCTAAACGCTTTCACGTCCGTTACTAAGGAAACTCACATTTTCCTTCCCAGCATTTCCTGCACTGCGTATATATGCTATTTGGGGCAAAAAGGTCTCTCTAGGTTTATTAGTATTCGGGCTCTTAGCAGTGCCTGCCGCTGCGAACATCGTAAGCACTTACTTCTCCACATGTCATATTGCCAACTGAGAAAAATACTAGTTTCTTTATACAACTGTCAAGCCTACGGTGTTAATATCTCCTGCAACCGTATGCATTTTAACTGAGTACCATGTCCATGTTATCACCAAGTACGCCCTATTTTATTCAACCTGTCATTGGTAATAATCCTTCTTTCCCAGAGGTTTGCCTGCTTGATCTTTCTGTCGTTATCATCTGACAGCGTTCGACACAGTTGTGATTGCTTCAAGAACGATCTCCATTTTTGCAGATGCTTTGGTACTCATCCTGACGTGTGTCAAAACGTTACGCACGTATCTCATGGCAAGGGAGGTACGCCTCACTCAGAAGAACTCGATTAGCGAGTTACTAGTAAGACAAGGTCAGTTTCGCTTTTTCATGGCATTTATTCCGCATATTGAATACTCTATATATAGGGATAGTATACTTCCTGTGAGTAAGTGAAGTCCGTTTGGGGTCACTCGATACTGAGAGCGGCCAATAGGATATTTCTTTCGTTGAACGTAGCACAAACAGCGGTACAGGAGACGACGGTAAGCACTATATTTTCTTCTGCTATCTCTACCTAACCTCCTTCGGTTTCATACACACGCAGGGGATTGAGTACCTGTCGCCGTACATCTTTGCGTACGCACTGCTCCGCGTTTTCGGCACTTTCCTTACTCCCATCTGACTGGCCCGCTTTATTCGTATTTTAGGGTGACTTCAATTCTAATGACTCGCTTCATGCTCAATCTCCGAAAAGTCGATGACCAACCTTCATATTCACTATCCTCGGCGCTTGACGACGTCACCTTTGAGCATCCACAGTCTTACCCTGTCGGCGAATCTGGAGAAGTGGACCGGGAGACGATGTTCTGTGAACCAAGTCGCAGAACGCCGGGTTTCATGGAAGGTATGGATGCTGATTTAGAATTTACAGAGATGGAGGCGGAAGAGTCGAGCTTGGTGGATTGAGTTCGGGGATCCGATGCATACATCGTTATATGCAATGTCATATGCCGTTTTATTTCAGCACCGGAATCGAGTTCTTGATCACGGTCACGAAGATTTTCGCGAGTGCAATGATGTAGGTCAGTCTGTAGATATTGCATCACTGTCAGTGGGAGAGATGTGTGGCTTGTTCAGTTAAGTACCGACATTAGTATAGCATAACGTCCAGTATCTTCTGATAATTTAATAGACGAATGACACCGATATCTGACATACACACTGATATCAGGTTTATATGAGTACGTGGATATTCGTGTTCTTGCACGTTAACAAAATACTGACAGTCGTTATTCCACTGTATTTTTAGGCCAAGGATCTTAGATGATGGTCTCGAGCTGATATCTCAAAATCTTATAATTAGCTCAGTCCAACAGTTTTTCCGTTGTGTGCCCCACCTTTACGCACTTAGACCCTTTCCAGCTCAACAAGGCGCCTAGTACGCCGATTTCAATACGACAGCGCTGTACGATCGAGGTCGTGGATTGTCTTTCAAGTTTAAGCATGGAAGCGGATTCAGATATCGATAATGGACGGAGGAATGGTAGGGAGCCGCCTGTAGTGCGTTCAAGCAGGAGTATAAAGGTCTTGGTAGACGAGAGTGAGCATGCAAGGCTACATCCAAATCGTCCTTTCGCCTTCAAATCCCTCGAAACATTCAGATTATGGCCAGCGAACTCGTGCGTTTCATTCGCCCCCCCCCTTTTATGGCATATTCTCACATCGCATACATTAGGGGCCTGTCGCAATTGCTACTGCCGTAAATGATAACGGTATACGCTTGTATACCAAGCTCGCAGATGGCACTGTTACAGTAGAGAATAACACTACAACGGAGAAGGAAATGGAGGCTGCACAGGAACGCAAGGATACCAGTAAGATTTTCGCTGCGTTACCGTCCTGCTTGGACTGATCAAATCTTGTGCTTAGTTACTCTGCAGGAAGCGAAGAATTGGCATCGCTGTGAGTTTTACGAGTAGTAGTAGGACTTGTGAAGCTGAAATTTATTTTATGAACCGCAACAGCACAAACCACGTTCCAATGCGATCCTAAGAGTGGATTAGCGGCATGCTGGGTAAGGTCTTTTGTCGTTACAAAGCTGACAAGTGCTAACATGGACACCACGTTCACTCCATATACATAGATCAATGACAAGGATGCGCTCGTCCTCCTTACCTTCCGCAATCGGCTTTACTTCTGGTTTGATTCCCCAGTTGTTGGAGCCGATGTTTCCAAGTCCTCCGAGAAGAACTGCCCTTTCGAAGTTGCTACTTCTGTCCCCGCATTAGAAGCGGAATCAGCTTTTACCTGCACGCCAGGCAGCCAGTTGGCTATAGTGACCAACCCAAGCCATACATCCTACATTTTATTCTTTCAGGATGTAGAGGGATATATTGTTACTAGGTGAGTTACTGTACTGACACGGATTATACATCAGTGACGGTTCAGTATCTTTGACGTGGTGCTTACGTCCTCGTACTAGTTCTGCTAAAGGCGATCTCATGTTCTCTAAACCTGAACGTCTATGCAAGGCCGTCAAGGGGAGTGGATTGGGAGTCACAGCTTGGACCGGTAAGCTTTCATAGTCTCGAGGGACTAGGAAAATCCGCCTGAAATGCTTTTTTAGGTGTTCAGCACATCCGCCTGTATTACCAAGACGATCAGTACGCTATACAGGAGATGGTCTTCGGGGACGACAAGAAATGGTTAGTGACTTTGTTCACTCAAATCGAAATAGATGTTATTGGGGTACTGTACTAACGTTACTGAATTCTTTTTCAGGGTTAAAGGACACACAGTTTCAACCGAACCAAAGGCTTTGACATCCATCAGTGCTGTTCATTGGTACAGCAAGGCTACTGGCATGTCTGAACTTAGGTATGAAGGATTCCGTATTATCGGGGGATATGACAGACACAGACAACTGACACACTGTAGGGTTTATTACCAGACGGGCCCTGTGAAGATTGCCGAGCGATGCTGTGGTAAAAACACCAAGTGGGCATACACTACGTCAGTTTATAACAGCTGGTTTGCCTTCATATTTGTACTAATTCTGTCTTGACAGTGGAACAACGATCTTCGACACTTTCGTCGCGTCATACAACCTCCAGGCATTCTTACGAAGCAACAGCAATGGAAATCCCGTCATCACACTGTGGGGAGCTACACAGGAACGAGTGCGTACTGAATTAAAAAGTCGAAGCTCCTGTATACTGACGTTCGACCCTCAAAGGTACTTTTGCAGCGCGTCTACAACCACGACAATGGTTGGCTTGGAGCTACATGCTACCCTTTGCCTCGCATTCACCAGGGGGTGTGGTAAGCTCACGAGATAGCCTGCGTTTGCGAACACTTCGTTCGATTACCTTCGGAGCCGCTGGGAGTGTTAGCGAGTGTCACCACTCGGCCTATGACAGTCAAGAGTTGGTTCTCGCATATGTCTCTTGTTTCAATTGACTCCAGGTTTGACTTTGACTAGTGAGGGCGTACGATATCTGTATCAAAAGATAGCAATGGTAGGGAACTGTACAAAAATAACGTTTATATGGGTTGAACATAGTACGAAAGACTTACACCATGATCATATGAAGACCACTCAAGCTTCAAGGCCCCAGAAGGGCCGCGATAGCAGGCTGCAAAGACGATATTGGCGAGCGGTCCGCTAACTCCGCAGAACTCCGCGGGGTTTGTCCTGTTTCACGAGCGCCAACTTGAAGTACGTGAGCTTAGCCTTGTACCTCTACATCTTCATCTTCCTTGAATCTCTTCCATCCCTCTCTTTAGATAGAGCCACAGTATTCCATGCATCGACTCAATGCTCGGGCAGTATAGTCCGGGTAAGTATGTCCAGATGACTTCGAGACCGGGGTTCGGCAACGATGACGCTCAGAATGCCGTTCGTATGCACTGAACTGGGCGTGTGTTGTGACCATATAACTTGTATGCGGCAAGTTGGAAATGATGATCGTTCTCCTTCGTTTCCCTTGCGCTTTGTGGCACGAACTGCTGACCATAAATTGTAGCCAGCTTCCAGCAATCTTCGCGTTCTTCAGGCCCGTGTCGTCGGACGATGTGTAGCAGCAACAACAACCACGGTAGCAAATGGCAGACATGAACATCGAGAGTTGCATGGGCGGGCCGAGTATTACTATGTCGCATGGAAATGACTGTTGTTGGGAGTGGTGCTTCGTGATCAGCTCACGGTGAGTGGTACTTCTGGTTGGCGCACAGTATACTATAAGACACCCTCCTCGCATTCATCTGTTCATGTGTACTCTCTGTACAGCTCTCATCTCAGGTTCACTTTAAAGGCTTCAAGAGCTTGCACGAATACATAGGCATCGACCAAGATGGCCATCCATCGTGCGTTATGTGCGTTTCTTCTCATCCTACCAACTATAGTGGACACCGCTCCTTCTGCATCGTCTGCGGTGGAGTCGGCGACATCTGCTCTGATACTTTCGCATTCGGTCTCCCCGTCTTTGAGCTCGGCTTCGTCATCCGTGGCGTCCGGAAGCTCTTCGGTATCGGCGACAGCGACCAGTATCTTTTCCCCCGCATCTGTCTCTGCCTCTGGATCGACAAACGCGTCAGGATCGTCTAATATACCGACAATCACTTCGGCAAGCTCGATATCTGCGAGCTTCTCAACGAACTCGGTCTCAACTAACACGACCTCAGGGGTATTGACTTCATCCGCCGTAAACGCCACCGCTACTGGGAGCCAGAGCTTCAATAGTGGTAGCGGCACCGAAACCGGTGCGCTGTCTTATTATTACATGCATTTCACAATGAATTGCGATACTCACAAGCTCCGTAGGTCCTATCACAGTTCCCATAACCCCCATTTCATTTACCCCATTCCCTACTCCCTCTTCTCCAGTGGGCGTACCCGAGTTTCCCTCTGTAGACCCAGAGAGCCCGCCTCCACCACGCGACGCGCCTGGTTTGGGTGGGCACGTACCGGACTTTTCTGGGGCGTGGAATAAAGCGTATGCTAGAGCCGAGCAGTATCTAAGCCAAGGATGGAGTAACGAAGATAAGGTAAATTTGGCAACTGGTGGGGGTTTCTCCAATGGATTCTGTGTAGGAAACATTCCGAGTCTGCATGCGAGGGGGTTTCCAGGTTTATGTTTGGAGGTGGGTATGCTTTGGTTCTCTCTATATGCTACTTTGCTGACAGTAAAGCCTTCCGTGATGTCATGGCTGGTGCGATTTGACGCGTCGTTAGGACTCTCCTCTCGGCGTACGTCTTACAGACTTTGTGACCGCGTTTCCGACGGGCTTGAGTGCCGCCGCTACATGGAACCGTACACTCATTCGTACCCGTGGTCTGTTCATGGGCCAGGAGCATAAAGGCAAGGGAGTGAACGTCGCGTTGGGGCCTATGATGAACATGGGGTACGTCCTTCCCGCGAATCTCAAGTAATGAAGAAGAAGTTTTGTTTAACGGGTATTTTTGCGTTGCTAGTCGTATTGCTCAAGGTGGACGTAACTGGGAAGGGTTTGGCGCAGATCCTTTCTTGAGTGGGGAGAGTGCGTACGAGACGATTTTGGGAATGCAGGCTGGAGGCGTGCAGGCTTGTGCAAAGCATTATATCAATAAGTAAGTATTCTTGACTCCCGTGTTCTACGATATCTAGGAGCTGACAACACTACCTGATTAATAGCGAACAGGAGCATAAACGCATGCAGGAATCTTCGAATGTTGACGATAGAACTCAACATGAAATATATGCGCATCCGTTTATGAGAAGTGTCATGGCCGGCGTTGCTAGCGTCATGTGCAGTTACAGTATGTAGCCGTCTCTTGTCCAAGGCTCATCTGACGATCACCTCCGTGGACAGACCTGATCAATGATACCTACGCATGCGAGAACGAGAAGATGTTAGACGATGTCATGAAGCGTGAATTCGGGTTTAGAGGGTACATCATGACGGATTGGAGTGCACAACAATCGACGATGAGTGCTGCCGTTGGCCTCGATGTACGTTCACCCCCTAATTCAAGGCATTTAACTGTGAATGCCATTTGCTAATACATCGTTGAACATATAGATGTCGATGCCTGGAGACATCAGTTTTGGATCTGGCACATCATGGTGGGGTCAAAACCTCACCGATTTCGTTGCCAATGGCACTATCGCACAAGCCAGACTGGATGATATGGCGACAAGAATTCTGGCTTCTTGGTTTTTTCTGAGGCAAGATGTCGACTACCCTCCAGGTTCGCAGCAGCATGATTCCTCTTGTCTAATAATTGTTGATTTTGCTCTTCAACAGTGACTTTCAATGTATACAATACTCTCGATGGGAATAATACGCACGTCGACGTCCAAGACGACCACTTTACTGTTGTGCGCGAGATCGGCGCCGCTGGTGCTGTGCTACTCAAGAACGAGCAGAACGCTTTGCCGCTGAAGTTGGGTAAAGGTGGGGTTAGGAGTATCGCTGTTATTGGTCAGTCCCTTCTTCGCCTCTAATTCTACTTCAAGCAATTTGACGACTAAATGATCTATGTAGGTAATGACTCTGGCCCTGCTATTCGCGGCCCAAATGGTTTCACCGACCGTGGTGGCGACGACGGTATTCTTGCCATGGGTTGGGGGTCTGGAACCGCCCAATTCCCCTACCTTATCGACCCACTCTCGGCCATCCAATCTCGGGCACGCAAAGGGAAGAAGAGTTCAGAGAGAGCAATAGTGACATGGTGGAGAAGCAACTGGGAGCTAGCAGGGGCTGCGAGCGCTGCTACAGAACAAGACGTGGCCATCGTCTTCGTCAACGCTGATTCGGGAGAGGGTTATATTACGGTAGATGGAAACGAGGGAGACAGGAATAATCTCACTCTGTGGGGAAACGCGGATGCGCTCGTGAGTGTTGTTGCGGGGGTTAACAATAATACAGTCGTTGTGGCGCATTCAGTTGGTCCCGCTATTATTGAGCCGTGGGTCGAGCATCCGAACGTCACTGCCGTTATTTGGGCTGGTGTCCCTGGACAGGAAGCGGGGAATTCTATTGCGGATGTGTTGTTTGGGGATGTGAACCCGTCGGGAAGGTTGCCGTATACGATTGCGAAGGATGTGAGTGATTATGGGGCGCAGCTCGTCACCGGAGGGGACGCTGCTGCGATTTTGAGCATTCCGTATACTGAGGGGTTGTTGATTGATTATCGGTGGTTCGATGCTGTGCGTATTTTTTCTGTTCTCTCTCTTTATATATACATTTCGGATCACTTATTGTTGCCGTGTGTAGAACAACATCGAGCCACGCTTCGAGTTCGGGTTCGGGCTTTCGTACACCACGTTCCAATACTTCAATTTACACACTAGCGTCATCTCCCAGCCCGACTCTGACTCCAAGCTGCTTGAAGACGCGTGGGCAGCCGGCAAGGCTACACTTATTGCCGAAGGCTCAACGACAGCGTTGTGGTTGCACAGGCCGTTCGTGAAGGTGCAGTTTGAGGTGCAGAACACCGGGAACGTTGATGGCGGAGAGGTACGTAGTTCTCCTCGTCTTTACTACTTTCTCCCCTGTTGATCTGTACTAACTTGACGTGTAGATCACTCAGCTTTACCTCCACCACCCCGCCTCTGCCGGCGAGCCGCCCTCGGTCCTCAAAGGGTTCGACGACATCTACTTGCACCAAGGCCAGAAGAAGGCGGTCACGATTACGCTTTCGAGGTATGATTTGAGCGTGTGGGATGTTGTGCATCAGGGCTGGGTTAAGCCTAAGGGCAAGATTACGTTCTCTGTGGGTGCGAGTAGTAGGGACTTTAGGTTGAAGGGGAGTGTGCCTGTGTGAGCAGAAGATACACTGACGGGTTGTGACGGAGGAGTTTGGAAGAGAATAGAGGTGCTCGTTGTGATTGGTGTGCAATGTTTTGAGCTGTTCGACCGTGCTTTTATTGAAGTTGTAGATATGCGGTGATACATTCGTTTATAATATCATGGACGTCTTTCTTTAGTGAATTGTAGTTCTGTTGCGAAGGCTGAGAGTCTTATACCGTCAGCTTGCAAAAGTCGGCCATCCACGCGCGCTTGATCATGAACGCGCGTCTTAATTGTGCTGTCACGCTGAGTAACCTACGCACGTGCTTGTGACACAACGTAACTTGTGAGTACTGTAAGTACTAATTCGCGCGCGTTGGCCGGCCTTTCTCCCAACCCAACACCTCCTGCACCAATCGGTCACAGCAACGACGACCTTCTATAAATATATATTCCTCAACCTCTGGTTTCCGAACAACGCGCATTTGATTCGGCCCCAAACATGTACGAAAGTAATGGTGCTACAGAGTCTCAAGCCTATGCAATGAGAGAAGCAACGTACGTCTATCTGACCACTCTTGTGTCTCATATGCTGACAACAAACGTAGTATTAAGAACATGGTGGTTGACTACCAGAACGATCTATACTCACATTTAACCGAGACCTCCTTCGAGAATTGCTTACTTTTCCTTCTGAGCTACGTCTCAGGATCGGTGGACCGCGATGACCTCAAGAAAGAATTTGGTCAGCTATATGGGTGGGCTCTCGATATGTGTAATACACTGCCAGCGGCTTCCCCTGCGGGCAAGTCACGCTCTAAGTCGACACGCGATGTAGGGAAGTACTCTGCCGAACTCAAAGAATGCCTTCAGGCTTAGTAGGTTATTGTATCCTCCATTTACACAATTACTTACCGCTCTTTAGCTGCAATGTCAAATCCACGGAACAGGACAGATACGAGCCGTTTACGAAACTGGCGAACAAGACACTCGAGGCGTGGGAGCTTTTCCGGGAAGAGCTAGAGTCGACGACGACGAATGGCCTGGGGTTTCAGCGTCCTGATGACAAAAACAGCCTCATCTTCCAACGGAACGATTCTAGGTCTATCTCCTCCACTCATGAGAACATTGACGGCTATCCTATGCACAGCGACTCGCTGAGGTCGCCGGGTATTATCGCGCTTCCGCTCCGCACTGCGATCCAGACTCGTGATAAGTTTCGCAGAGTAAAGCTCAATCCGAAAACTTGGGCTACCCATGCGAAGGTTTGTGCTCCTTTCAAACCTCACAGTGCCCCCGAAGACTTTTTGGAGACCCTCATGTGCTGGGAATTCAAGATGCGTCCCAAACACAAGATGCCTGCTGTGCCAATTTCCTATGGCCGTCGAACGCTATCCGAATGCGAAATGGAACCTCCTCTCTCCTTGACATCAAACTCTCCTAAGCCGCAAGCTCAGCCGGTTCAGTCAGTGCAGTCAGCGCAAGTGTCGCGTTCTGAAGAAAATCGCCCTGCACAGAACGTCCAAACACCTTCTACGGCAGTCTCCAACGAGACTCGTTTGAAACGGAAGGCTTCTGCTATTGTAGAGCCTGGAGACGATGTGGACAGAATATGCAAGGTTAGTCGCAACGCGATCAGTACGAAGGCCAGCGGTAGCAGGAACTTGGAGTCTCAGTCCAGGGATGAAGCAAATACGTCTGAACACCTGACATTAACCACAGAGTTTGATGAAAAGGAATTTGTTCCTGCGTCTATTCAGAGCGCAATCTGCGCAGCAGAACGCCTCTGCTCCTCGGTCACTCTCACTCATGCTTTGAACGTCGTAGTAATTGGTGAGCGAATTGCTGATGCTGTAGTCCCTTCAGTATATTGAATTCAAGTTGCCTGCAGATGAGCACCTCTGGTTGACTTGGTATGAGCGTGGCGGGTGTATCCAAACTTACGGTTTGAACTTCGTCACAGACTTCCCATATCTCATGGTCCTGTTAGTCATCCTCAAATACTTCGACGATGTTGCCTGGGGTGAATGTCGTGAGGCCTTCGCTCCCCCAAAGGATGGGAAGGTGAAGTTCAACCTCGGCGGCACCGAGTTTTCGATGGATGCTTGGCGTCCATCCAAAATTAGCCTTTTTGGTCGTGGTACCAACGCTAAAACCGTTACCAGCAAATCCAGGAACCCTCTTCACTTGAGCAGCTCGCTCGAGGACGTGAAGATGACAGCGAAAATTTATTGGCCCGAGGAAGCACAGCAGGCCGAAGACCAGATATTGGACTATGCATACGCCGTCTCAAAGCAAGAGGGCGTAAAGCATGTACGTGGTCATTTACCGGTGCTGGTTGCCTCTGGGTCTTTCCGTACGAAGAACGACCCCATAGTGAAGAGAAGAGACCTTCTCAAAATTGGCGAGGGGAGTACGCGGTTTATCCAGCGGTGTTGTCGTATTTTGGTCTTCTATACGCTGGAATCCATTCAGAATCTGGTAAAAGATGAGTTCATGATAGCCTGGTATGATTGCTTTCGATGTACGTTCTTATTTCCCACTCTGATGTCTCTGCTCACTAAATAACTCGACATACAGGCCACTTTGAATTATGGCTGAATGGTCTGCACCATCGCGACATCAGTGCAAACAATCTCATGTACTACAGGGATGCCGAAGGACATGTTGTCGGCGTCCTTAACGACTTTGACTTGTCCATTGTGGCTTCTCTCGCTGGTGAGTTTGGGACTGAGCGTACGGGTACTGTACCATTCATGGCCACAGACCTCATGCGATGCCGTGATAAATCTCCTGTGCATATTTATGGTGCAGTCTCATCTTCCCGTCTTTCCCAATGGAGTCTCTGACGTTTTGTAGAATACGATGTGGAGTCGTTCATTTATGTACTCCTCTGGATCACACGCCGCCATGGCCTTACGGAAAAGGACGAGGTTGAACTTTTCAACAACCGTGCACTGTTAAACTGGTTGAAGGAGGATTCCGAAGCTCGCGTCACAGCTCACATAGATGCCCTGCGGGTTGCTAAAGATTACGAAAAGAGCGTGCTACAGAAAGAGTCAAATGCCCCTCTGAAGCTTGCCCATGGCGAGCATGAGGACGTCATTGTCAAGCTCTGCCAAATCCTCAACGGGCACAAGAGCTCCAAGACAACTGAGGACGCTTACCCTGAAGAGGAGCGACCTGATCGAAATGACATAGAGCATATCAAGGAGGTAAGTCTCAAATTTGCGGTCGTAGTTGAGAAAAAGGATGTGTTGAGGACTTGCGGAGGGAGGAAACAGAACGCTCCTTCGGCGGAATTGGACGCCTTGGAGGTAAGGGGGGAGACTAGTGATTTATGGCAAATGGATCAGCGGGTGCGAGAGGAGCTAGCTCGAGAGAAACTTGCGCGAGAGTATGGCACTCTACACCAGCCGTGTGCTGTTTAGAGCTCATAGTTTTTTATTTCTGTAACACTGCACATGTGTATTTATTCGGATCTACCTATTCCTGTTTATATAATGCTACGTTATGCCTTTGAGGTCGATGAGGGGGGTATGATTGCTACTATCGGACTCAGGCTAAGTACTTTAAACATAAAGTGTCGGAGATGTCGGGGACGCTGTAGGCCCGTAGAAATCATGGAAGCCATACGCAATGCTCACCATTTTCTCGGAAATGGACAGTCAAGGTCATCATGCTTAAGCCTGAGTGTGACCATAAAGTCCATAGTAGGGGAGCACGATGACTTAGAGTACGATACCTCATCCCCTTCTGTATTGATCAGCAACAAACGGGCTGTCGGGGCTACAAGTTGCGTAACACTTTGAGTTAGCCGTCGCGAGCGAGAAGGAATTGAACAAAGAGTGTAAATTCCAGTTCGAATTCGCATTATCGTGCGGGAGCGCGGTTGGCTTCTTGTAGAGAATGGTGAATATTTGGTGAGTAGATTATCTGCTGTACGCTATTAGAGAACATTATTCTTGCTATGTACTACGGGGTGGTGAGGTCAACGAGGATCAATCGAATTGATAGTTTTGCACGACGTCGTTCCATAGTTTGTAGCAGTCGACTTCGGCGTTCAGCCGGGCGGCGAGTAGGAACGCACCGCTCAATTTCCTAAGATGACTGACGTCAGTTCTCAATTTGTACAAGAACGGAACAGCAAACTAACCTGTTGAGACTGTAGGTTTCCCGAGGAGGAGGAGTTAGCCTGTGCTGCAGCATGACAGGAATTTCTGAGCGAATGTCCGCAGTGATCTTTGACCAAGCAGATCCCGGTCCAAAGGTGAACGGTTGGGGAGTGCTTCGTTTAAACGGAGTTGCCAACGCGCTCATTGATTTCACGTGCGCGTCGAGCATTGTCTGTGAACGTGTAAGTTTCATTTAGGTCTGAGAACGAGCTCGGATTGTCATTACCTCGTTTTCTTCTCCTGTCAGGTAGCCTACTTTTAGACTCCAGTCGATACAGGCTTGCCTATCGTCTGATGCCGCGGCTTGTAATAAACGAAGCCATTGGTCAATAAACTCCTTCGAATATTCGCGCGTCGCTCCAAAGTCTATCAGATCGATCTA
Source organism: Irpex rosettiformis (assembly GCA_022160335.1). Classification (NCBI taxonomy): domain Eukaryota; kingdom Fungi; phylum Basidiomycota; class Agaricomycetes; order Polyporales; family Irpicaceae; genus Irpex; species Irpex rosettiformis. The sequence goes on from MU274959.1 coordinate 90,178, forward strand.
AGTAGTAAGAGAGACCTGTCAGTGTTACGATCATTGCACAGGCATGGTATATGCTTACCTGCCGAGTCTGACCATTCCAAAGGAAATTGGTCCAATTGGGGTCGGTCTGCATAGCTCTGAAGACAAAGAGCTCCTTCAAGCAGAGCTCAATAATGAGCGCGGCGATGTCGTTCCTGTCCCTTTGTGACATCTCGTCGATCACTCTACTACCCACGCTCACGCCATCAACGTATTCCATCACAAGAACGCGATCAGTGCTCCCATCCCAGGCCCATGGAACTTTGAATCGTGGGTCATTACCCAAGAATGACGCCGAACCGAACTTTCGCAAGAACGTGGCTTCCCGAGCGTAGTCACACTCATCCGCCAGTTCTTCCTTCGCTACCTGTCAAAACGAAAGAGTCGACACATAGAGCACGGTCAAGTCAACGTAGGACGTACTTGTATCGTCTTGTCTAGGAAAAGCCCCTTTGGGAGTAGTCGGCCGGCAGTCAAAAGCAATTTCACGTAGCCTAAGTCGCTGTTGATCGAATTGACTATGTTTGGGAATTGGATCTTGACGGCAACACGCTCTGCATTTCCCGTGGGCGATACATGGGGTGCGAGAACGGCGGAGTGCACTTGTCCTATGGAGGCGGCTGCGAAGGGGACTCGTTCGAATGAAACAAAGTTGTCCATCCAGGAAGGTCCCAGAGATGAATGCATTACTTCCTACAAATATGAGATCGTTGAAAAAACCCTGATAATTGTAACGATTACCTCCATCTGCCAATCTGGCATGTAGTGAGCACTGTCCTGCACCCTTCTAAAGATGTCTTCGAGTTCTGGAGGCAATACTTGACTATCTGGATTACAACGAGGGATAAGTATAATCTAATTGTGTAGCAGGTAATAAAACGAACCTTGTATACTCATGAACTGACCGAGCTTCAGAGCCGCTCCGCGCATCTGAGTGAGCTTCGATACCAATCGTTTGATGTTTGCTTCTGTCATAACCACAGAAGACGACTGAGTCCCTGAGGACTGGGTTGAGCGTCTTAACATCTCAGACGCAGCTCCGTATCCTAAGGAAGCAGCCAGACCTGAAAATAATGTCAGATCATAACTATAGCGAAAGGTACTGCTGGCATTATACCTCCATAGTGAAACAATCTGCCAATGCGGGAAGACGGCACTTTCGACGACTGAAGCTTCCTAGAAGGGACTGGTTCCGGTGACGACACTGTAATTGGTTCAGATATAACTGTTTCAGAGATTCCGGGAAGCGGTCCTGGTGAAATTTCCGAAGGCAGTACACCCTTCGTCGGTGTCTCAACATTGTCGTGCGATTCCAACGGCGACTGAGACTTTACAGCTGAGACCTCGAACGCAGGTGCCGGAGGTGGGTGATCAAATACCGGATTATCCAGGTGAGTATCGCGTTTTGGTGTAATTAACGGTTGGTTTTGCGACTGTGTCACATCTGAAGGGGTTTGCGCTACAGAAGGACCAGCGTGGTTGAAGGCCGCCTGAAGATTTGAGAGCGGTGTCGTCACGATAATAGTAGGCCTCGATAACGAATCATCCCGTGACTCTGCAGCACGTCGTTTGAGCTTTGGCTCACACCTCCGCGGTAATACTTGTGCTGCCCTTGCGTCCAATTGAGCGGCACGAATGCGAGCTGCATTGCCTAGGATATCCGCGAAAGCATGTGCCGCACATAGCCAGTTGTACGCTGGTCCTGGTGGCATTCTAAAAACATAAAATTAAATGAGAATGTGCCTCAATAGTTGGAGAAATTATTTACTCTTCCGTAGGGTGTGCTACTAGTACACGTATAAGTAGAACACTGAAGCTGGGCTTCGATACCCACCCTTCTGGTATTGGCTATATTGTCTTGAAATTGAAGTCAGCATAAGCTGTATAACATAGTATTCAACACGGAACGAACCTCGGGGGCAGGTTCAGCTTTGTTTGACCATGCCGGTGGCAGTCGAAATCAAGGACGCGTTCAGGCGCTTAATCTATTCCAGCCCCGAGCATTTGAACATTTTTGATCCGGCTTCCTGGACTCGGAGGAAACCTGACTGTCGACCACCACCACCTCTCCCAGCAGTCTTCAACAAGCAATCGAGGGGGTTTCTCTCTCAAGCAGCGTCCTAGATTGCTTTTTGAGGAAGGTTTTATATTCTCAAATGCCGTGTTTTTGACTTCTCTAGAACAACATTACTGATAGCAAAGGTTACAGAACAAATGCATCCAAAGACTACATGCGGAGTATCTCCTTGAAACAAAGATAGAGAAACATATAATGATGATTAAGTATGGTTCCGTCGCCCAACTACTAGCTCATCAGTGGCGCAACTTTGAAATTGTGCGATATGGAGCTCATCCAGTATGCATATGTCGCAAAAGATAAACCGACGTCCAGAGGCGCCCGCCTCCCGACGGTCTCCGCTGAGCGTCCCGGAAGCATCCAGATATCCCTTAGATAGATGAGATAGTATCCAGAGATCCATAGATGTGTAATCAATATCCAGTTACCCCTCGATAAGATGAGCGCTCTCTAGACGCCAATGATGGCATCCGGCCCATATATCCGGAGATTATTACCGATCATCTAGGCAAGATCCGATCATTCAGACACGTCCAGATCAGAATCAGAGATGTCTTTGTACCTCCGGACGTGTCTGTGCGACGTTCAACTCCCAACCACCACCACCAACGTGGTCCCTTTTCGCCCCTCGCTTGCGAGGGTCAAGCTATAACTGTAGAGTATTTTGTACATTAATTTTCAGTCATTTCCTCAACAGTAAGTCCAAATCTCGTTCCATTTGCGCTGAAAGTTTAACTAACAACCGTTTACCAGCTCTTTCAATATGTCTCACGCCGGCGGATCGTCATCTCGAAGCAAGGGCATGGCCGTGGAGGGCCGGCATGTCTCTCTGGACAGTGTCCAGTGTCCCAAGTGCCACAAGCACTTTAGCACGAAGGGAATCGCATCGCATCGCAGGGGCCTGAACTGCAAGCCGACGGTAGAGTCGGCTGCCTCGCGCGCGGGAAGTTCGGGGAATGCTCAGAAGAACATGAAGCGAGCCGCTGGTACCCCTTTATCGAAGTCTGCAAAGCGAGGTATGTGCATCGTTCGACGTGGGGGAGATTGAAAGTACCGACCTCGTTATGCAGGACGACTTGCGAGACAACCTGACCCCGAAGTTGAATTGCCCACCGCCCTACTGTTTGGTGAGTCCCATTGTGTCAGATAAGGGAATATGTTCTGATTATCTGATGGAACAACTAGGCGTGGGTCCGTCTCCTATTTCTGACGACGTCTTCGGAATTACTCCGGTCAACGACTATGTCAACGCACCTGTACCCCCAACGGAACCCCCAATTCTTTATGATAGTGATATCTATTCTGGAATCGATGAACAGTGTACGTAGTATCATCCATAAAGAAGCCGGTTTCGACTCATTGCTTCCAGTTTTAGCTCCGCCGCCTTGTGAACCCGGTCCTTCATGCATGGCTTCATCAAGGGATTCAAACAGCACCTCCCACCATCAATCTTCGACCCAACCTGAATATAACATCGACGATATCAAGATCGAGTATCACAAGGCGGCGGGTATCGATGCCCAGGTGTACGAATTTGAGAATGTGACACGTCGGACACCCGGAGTAGACCCAGACCCCTCCAGTAAACCATGGAGCCCCTTCGTCTCCCGCGCGGACTTCGAGTTCGCAGAGCTCGCTCATGAAGCGCATCTTAACAAAGGCCAAATCACTCGACTGCTACAACTCATCAAGAAGATCACATCGCACGAAGACACCTTCACATTCCGTAACTCCGAAGACGTTGACAAAGCCTGGGATAAAGCCAAGCTACGATACCCCACGGTATGTTTCAAATGAGATTTGCTGTTTGTTATTAGTATAGACTTTTATTTCTGTTCTTCTAGTTTTCGAAGTCGACGTTTTGTGTAGATTACAAAGGAGAGCCTCAACAATTTACGTTGCATTCACGCTCTCTGTGGGATTGGATCCTTCAGCAAGTGAAGGATCCGCAGCTCGCGCACCAATTTCATTGGGACGCACAGCGGTTGTCGAAGTTTGATGGAAAATCATGGGTGAGGTTTTTCGATGAGCCGTGGACAGCAATGAAGTTCGCGCAAGTTCAGGTGAGTTCCCGCAGAGTTCAGACCTCAGTTGTTTATTCTAAATCACAATTTCAGACGGAAATAACGAAGATTAACCCTCGAGGGAAACCCATAGCTATCATTATATGGGCGGATACGTCGAAGCTATCGACGTTCGGGGGCCAGAAGGGCCATTTTATCGTCGCGAGGATAGGCAATCTACCGTCAGACATCCGAAACGGCGCTGCGCTCGGCGGAGGACGCATAGTAGGCTTTGTACCTATAGTGAGTAATTTTCGTATTTTTTATCGAGCATAGTTTTAATCGATATCCTAGGTCGTGGAAGACCCGAACGAGAGAAAGAAGACTGGGTTTGTGAACTTCAAGAACGCCGTCTATCATACAGCCTTCCGCCTCTTTCTCGAGAAGATTGCACACCTTTCTCAGGTCGGTTACGAAGTGGTTTGCGGCGACGGCATCTCGCGGCTCTTATTCCCTTATATTCACATCATCTCCGCCGACTATGAAGAACAGTAAGCTTTTCAAACTGTTGTCAATAATGGACACTGATATAATAATCATTAGCTGTCGTTTTGCGCTCAATCGAGGGTTGGGAGGTCTCGCTCCTTGCCCGGTATGCGTCATACCTTCAGGAACATTATCAAACCTAAAACAAAGGCATGACTATCGTTCCGAAGCTCAAGCGATGGAGATCTTCTGCAGCGATGGCGTTGCGTCGATCAAGGACGAAAAAATGAAGCAAATAGGTCTCCGAAACGTCTATGTAAGTATCAAATATACTTTTTCTGTCCCTATACACAGCATAACTGAACGTCGTTTTTTTGAAGAACGCCTTCTGGGACATTGCAAATACGGACGTCCACCAGGCAATATCATTCGATCGACTTCATGCGTATATAATTGGCCTATGGAAACAACATTTATTCGAGGAGCTGAAGAGGGTCATCAATAGTCTTGGACGACCTGTACAGGTCGAGTTTGAGAATTTGTAAGACGCCTCTACCTTTATTGATGCGGAGTACTGATTTGACCGCCTTGGCGGCTTTGCAGAGTAAAGGACTTTCCACGCTGGCCAAAGTTGGCACACTTTAGCAACGGGGTCTTGAACTTGGACTATAGCGATGGCAACAAGTGGGAGGATGTCTCGAAGGTGAGCCGAATTTATTTCTCCTTCAACAGCATAACTTATAAACCTTTTGTAGATTGTTCTGCCTGTCGCATATCAAGTACTAGTCAAACCGGAACACGAAGGTGCATCAGCAGTGGCCTTGGCTCTGCTCCGAGTCACTAGGAGATGGATCGAGCTCAACCTCTTCCTATCATTTACCGTTCAGACGGAGAAGACTATCGCGGCATATGAGAGAACGCTCAACCGCTTCCATGATGCCTTAGAGGTATGTAATCTTTTCCCCCTTGTCTTCCAAGTCATCTGTTGTTTTCTCACCATGATTTTGCGACGTTTTTATAGCTATACAAGGTGGAATGCGAATTGAGTGGTGCCGAATTTGTTAAAGACTGGGACGGCATTATAAAGGTCCACTCTCAAACTCACGCCGCAAACGACATCCGACTGAAAGGAACCATCAACAACATGGATACGAAGCAGAACGAGAAGTTGAATGGTGCGATGCGTGATGCTTATCATCGACAGACAAATTTTCGTGATATCGAGGCGCAGGTATGCTAGATAATTATATTCTGTAACCGTCTCAATAATATTGTGTTTATTCTAGCTTGGCCAACTCGAGGATCGCTCAATGGTCTCTGGTACAATTCGTGGCTACATTGATACGCTTGATGATTTTTTAGATGAGGACGACGACGAAACGGAAGGCCTTCGCAAGGGAAAGAAGAAAGAAAGCTGGGACTTCGAACACATTTATCTTGGGTCTCGCCAGAATGCAGTCACGCTTTCGTCTTTCGTCATCAAGGGTTGCGAAGACCTAGCCTTTACAGACTTTTCCAAGAAGCTCTCAGAATGTATTAACGATATCTTAATACAGGAACATCTTAATCTCTGCGTAGAACAAGAAACCCTGGCTGACGTACCACTACCCCCTTTTCCCGTGGTGAAGGACTCGGATCTGGTAAGCCTTCTCACTCATTTATCATCTTATATTCTCTGTGACGTGCTAGCATCTAGATTACCGAGTGTCGATACATCAAGGTCAACTTCGAATCAAAGGTGACCTGGCGAATGAATACCGACCGTCTCCGCTGCTCGCCACTCTTCTACGGATCACCCAGATATGATAGCGCTATCATGCTGTGGCGCGGAGAAGACGGAGAAACACAGAGTATCTGCAGGCTCATTAGAGCTTTTACCTATGAGGTAGACGGTAGAAAGTATGGGCTTGCCCTTGTGCAGCCTTTTGATGAACAGGTTCAACTTCGTGCAGAAGATCGCGAGCTGGGTATATGTCGTGTTCGCGCGCGGAAACGACGGGACTCTGTTGTCGTCCCTATACGAGCGATTATCCGAGGTGCAGTGACAGTGGAAGACAGAAGTACTAACTTCGATGAATATATGGTGGTAGATTCTCTCGATGAAGATATGTTCTTACGCCTTATGCCACTGTTCCCCGAACGAGATACAGATATGGACATGTGACATGCAAGAAATGTCGGGCAATATTCCATTCTCAGGTCACAGTACGATCACCTTTCCCTCCTCTTTCTCGATTATCATCATCTGACTCTCTATTGTATAGTACGATATCGCCATAGATGAAAAGAGCCCATAAGGCGACGGTTGAGATTGCGAACGGCGATAAGCCTATCGGTCCGAGTGCGTACTCCACTGCATGGTACCCAGCGAGAAGCGAAGCGGCGGAGTCCTCCTCTGAAGGAGAGAGGAGGAGGAGGAGGTATGTGTTCTCGGCATCGGGATCAGGCTTGACCATCATCGTCTTCTATAGTGGAGAGTCACAAAGGGTGGTGGTGGATGAGGTGGGTGAAGGCATTGTTTGTTCATCTGTGGGAGACGTGCAGAGCAGAGCATCACCGTCGATACCCTTGGCCGCCCGTCTCATCATTTGGAGAGCAATCAAGTCGAGACCTCTCTCCCATGTCCAAACACTATTGAAAGTAAGTCCGTTCTCCCCCTCCAGTCCCCGTTCTCCCTCACTTACAGCTCTCTCCTGCCACTCCTCTTCTAACCTATTGATAACTGCTAGGTTCTATGTGATGCTATCCCGCAAGCTATAGGACTCAACTAAAGTACCGGTATAATCAAAATTCAGTCCTCACTAGCTTACCTCTCAAGAGGGACTCGAGATCGTGCCATACTCTCAAGTAATCTCATCCGCTTTCCGCGCAAAGGTAAGAGGATTTCTATCATTACACCAACTCCCCC